>JAPVRG010223884.1:0-11580 GCA_029783565.1 Rhagoletis cerasi | reverse complement strand
CCATTGCCTGCCGAGGGGTGACCGCTGTTAAGAAAAAACCTTTTTTCTAAACTTTTTTGCGACGTTGACCAGGGCTTGAACCCAGGCCTGCGGAGTGGGAGCGCGCACTGCTTACCACTACACCACAGCGGCCACTATGATATATGATAATATAAGCGTGTTAAAAATGTATGTACTGGTTGTATTTGTAAAGCTCAATGAACGCAAAAAAAAAACAAAAAGGAAACAAAACCAATTAGGAACTGAAAGGAAACTTTAAAAACAGGTAATTTTTTTAACATTCAATTTTTCGATAAGAAACGTGGTTTAATTGTGTTAAATTAAAACGCCAAAACTCATAAAAAGTTGAGAAAATTTTAACTGCTTTATAAATCGAAAATTTTTATGAAAATATCACTTAATAGAGCTCTTTAAATCTATTTTATTTTTTATGAATGCCATAAAAATACCCATGTTTATTATATACGTAAAAAGAAATCTCGCGAACGGCTGGTCCGATTGTCATGAAATTTCGTATATAAATAGCTTTCATTAATAGCATTTCCATGTCATAGGCAAAAAAAACATCGAAAAAATCTTATTTATTTTCCGATTTGCTTAAAATTTGGTACGTGTGTAGCTTTTTGCCTAGACTAGCATATAAGATCCTTTTTCCCGGGAGGTTTACCAGGGACCGATCTGTTTGAAAAAATAGTATTTATGGTCCCATTTGCTTAAAATTTGGTACGTAGGTAGCTCTTTGCCTAGATTAGCATGTAGGATCCTTTTTTCTGGAAGAGAACCAGGGACCGATCTATTCGAAAAAATCTTACTATGGTCCCATTTGCTTAAAATTTGGTAGGAGGGTAGCCCTTTGCCTAGATAAGCATATAGGATCCTTTTTTTCCGGGAAGTAGACCAGGGACCGATCTATTCGATAAAATAGTATATGGGCTCCGATTTTCTTAAAATTGTGTACGTAGATAGCTTTTTGCCTAGATTAACACATATGATCCTTTTTTCATGAAGTAGATCAGGGACCGATCTATTCGGAAAAATCGTATTTGTGGGCAAATGTGCTTAAAACTTGGTACGTAGGTAGCTCTTTGCCTAGATAAGCATATAAGATCCTTTTTTCCAGGAAGTGGACCAGGAACCGACCTATTCGAAAAAATAGTATTTATTATTTAGATTAGCATAAAGGATTTTTTTCAGGGAAGTGGACCAGGGACCGATCTACTTAAAAAAATCTTATTTATGGTCCGATTTGCTTAAAATTTGGTACATAGATAGCTTTTTGCTCAGGTTAGGATATAGGATCCTTTTTTCTGGGAAGTGGACCAGGGACCGATATCGTTCAAAAAATTGTATTTATGGCCCGATTTGTATAAAATTTGCTATGTAGGCTTTTTGCCTAGATTAGCATATCTATAGGATCCTTTTTTCCGGGAAGTGTACCAGGCACCGATATATTCGAAAAAATTGTAATCATGCTTTGCCTAGATAAGCATATAGAGTCCTTTTTTCGGGAAGTAGACCAGGGACCGATCTATTCGAAAAAATCGTATTTATGGTTCAATTTGCTTAAAATTTGATACGTAGGTAGCTTTTTGTCTAAATTAGGATACAGGATCCCTTTTCCCAGGAAGTGGACCAGGGTCCGATCTCTTCGAAAAAATCGTATTTATGGTCCGAGTTGCTTGAAATTTGGCGCTTAGGTAGCTTTTTGCCTAGATTAGCATAGATCAGGGGTGCTCAACAAATTTAAGTTACTGAGCCAAACGACAACAACGTCAATATCAATTACAACAACATCGTTCTGGGAATTGCAAAAAATGTTTCAACTCCTAACTAACAAATCAATGATACAAACATACAGCTTGCTGTTGTACATATGTATGTACATATGTATATATGCACATTCATACATACTTCCAAAAATTATGAGTTTGTTGTAAGTGAGCCACAGTGATGTTGTTGTAAGTCAACTGAATGTCGATCGATTTTTGTCCGTGAAGATTTTGCATGTTGTGCTTCGACGAATTCTGTGTTTGTTGTAAGTGAGCCAAAGTGAGCCACAGTGTTGTTTTTGTAAGCAACGCGAGGCAGCAGTGGCCCGTCGAGAGGGAGGGGGCAAAGGGGGGAATCCCCCCGGACCCGGGCTTATTAAGGGGCCCAGAAATATCAGAACCATAACTTGTTATTATTTTTTTACAATTCCACTTTGAAAAAAAAAACAATGGGCATGCTCTCAATAACTTTGAAAGTGTGACCATGACCAATTTTTTCGTAACTTAAATCTGAAAGTAAGCTATATTTTTGATATAACTGTTGAAATAATCATACACAAAATAAATGCTGCACGATTTTTTCCTTTGCACGGTTTTCTTAATTGGAGTTATTAAACAGTTTTCAATTCAAATTGAGTGACCGGTTCACTTACAAGTGTTTTTAGTGAAAGAGATAAAATTAAATTTAGGAAATAAATTGTTTTTTCGAGCCAGCATTTTGTGGGAGAAGTATAAATCAAATGTAAGTAAATATACATATTGGGTCGTATGCATTAAACCTAAGCAAAGGCTTTTTCTTAAAATTGCAGACCTTTTACTCACTTTTATGAAATTTTAAGAAAAAGTAATTGCTTAGTTTTTATGCATACCATTGTGTTTAATATTATATTATTTTAAATTATTTGTGTTTAATTAAAAAAAAAATTAAAAAAATTAAAAAATTATTTGTTTTTAATAAATGTACGCCAATGAAAATTAGTAAGACAGCCAAACTCCTCCATGTGCAGCATAAAGGGCGGCGCTTGAACATATTAGAGAACTTGGAGATATACAAACAGAAGACATTTGGAGGATGAATTATAAATGAACAAACAAACACCGTATCCGACGTTATATTCGAACCACTCAGACTACTGTATGAAAAACATGAAAACGCCCCTGCGGTAAATACCAACGCGAAAATAGAGACCCAGGCCACAGAAATTAGGAAAATTAAAATAACGGACTTCTATCTGCCTGCAAATACAAGCAACCAAAAACTAACTACCTGTTAGATAACAAAAAGCAAAAAAGTGACGTACTTAGTTAGGCATACCTGACCTTAAGTTAGTTAAGCGAATAATTACAAGAACACATATAAATACAGACGGAAACACGAACTATTCAGAACGAAAAATTACACTGAAGATGGCACAACGCCAAAAACGGTTTGTCTCCAAACCAAATTTGACAAGGGATGACGGAAATTCGTTCCAAAATACATCAGTAAAATGAATAGTTATATGGAGTTCATGTACTTGTATTGTACTAGCTGTGTTTTAGTTTAACTAAATGTTGTGTTATCTACATTTTTAATAAACTTGACATTGAAAAAAAAATTTTAGCTAAAAACAAAATTTGGTCGGTTTTGGTAGGAAAACAAATTGTCCGTGGCAACACTGAGGAAGAGATAAAAACTGTGCATACTTGTACGACAGCGACACTGCGACTGCAACAGCGATACTCATATCGCTTTGATATCGTATCGCTCTAATTTGCACCGTGCCTAGAAGGGAATGCAAAAACAGTACAATGCATGAATGTAGTCTGAATGCTGTTTTCTGCATGCGTTGTTTTGTGTTAGTTACTACAAAAAATAAAATAACGATTAAAAAGGACGGACCCCCAGTTAGAATTTCAAAATCGATGTTTTTCTGGCGATATATTTAAGCATCGAAAAATTTGATTTCTACACGAAATTCCAACAAAAGACGGAAAACGTGAAAAAGTCCGATAAATCAATTGGAGAAAAAAGACTGAGTGAAAACGAAACAGCTGTTGAGGTTTTTGATATATTAGCAACCTCTTCGCGTTCTGAATTGACCAGATTTAGATTTTCGCCGACGGGAAAATGATTTGTATTTAGGTAAGAATATATCGAGCATTATCGTAAACCTTGGAACTACATAGAAAATACCCTCTTTTCGTTCTTAGGTCAAATTCTTAACAATAGATGTATCAACCGCCCATTTACTATACCCAGATGCGTAAAATCAATTTTTTTGTAAAAAAAATATGAAGTTTTCGGAAGCCTTGATCAAAACGAAAAAAATTGAATATGGTCAAAAAAGTTATAAGTTAAAAATTGTTTATTGTACAAAGGAAAATTTAAAGCAGTGCTGTAACCCCAGCCTTCTTGAAAACTACGCCCCTGTGCGCATATCAGCAAATATCCGCGTTATTACCCCTGCAGATAACCGTGCCAAAGATCTGCACACATTTCCCCTACCGCGTGTCTATGTGTGTGTGTATTAGATCGGGTATTGCACGCAACATGTTTGACCCGCTAGGCACTCGAGTGACTTCAATAACGTCGGCTCGACTGCAAAGAAACATTAGAAACGGTAGTCGCAACTAACAAGCAATTGTCCATAAAAGGACGTCCGCCAAATTTCTGACTATCAAACGTCAAAAATCGCAGTGCCGAGCATACCATTAAATCGTGAGTGCAGTAGTGTTGTGGACAAAAAAGGAAAAAAAGGTTACCGTTTCCCGAAAGAAACGGAGTTGAAAGTTATACCAGTTCCGCAAGCTAGCGGAACGTCTAGCCAAGAGCCATCAACCACCAGTCTATCCATCATCACCAGCAACGTTAAGTTAATCACGACCACCTTTTTTGCTAGTTAAGTGACAAAACGAAAACGTACTCAACCCCTCGCACATTGCTCCTTGAGAGAGACATTTGTTTTAAATAGCTTTTTCTCTCATTTTATTCCACAGCAGTCGAAGTGTCCACCTAAGGCAGCCGTGGTGCAAGGCACCTAAACCACTACCACAAACAGACGTCCAGCATACACACTCCACAGCCACAATCACTACCACAGATCTTTGTACGGAGTACCCAACTCGCCAAAACTTCCGGTCCTACGGATTTTTTACATTGCGCCAAACTATACAACACACATAAAGTGCAATTACCCAGCCGCTACACAAAAACAGAAAAAAAGGTCACAGTAATAACAACAACACGACACCAGTCACACAGATACAGCCAACCATAACACCAAATTAGCACACCAAGCTATCACACAACGTCACCATAAAGTCCAACCATACATCCACACTTCAACCGCCCAGCACACAACAACACAAAAACATATGAACATATCCACGGGGTAAGCCACGAACAAGCCTAACACTCCCCTGTACACAATCCCCCAGGAGTTGCAACGCGCAAGTTGCATACTCACACACATAAACGCCGCTGCACTGCACCGATACACCATCCCGCCAAACAAGTCGTAGAGGTGAGTCCTACCATTACCGAGCATGGGAGTGCACGCACGCACTCTCGTTAATGAGTAGAGGAGCCGCTAGGAAATTTGCTTTGTGCCTTTTCTTTCTCTTTGCAGATCCCCTCCTCTTCAGCCATGGTACCATCGTCTGCGGATGAGTGTGGTGAGTCACGATATATGGTAAATGGTAATTTATTGTTTTCACTATTGAATTTTTACATACGTATACACATAACATATATAACTTTTTTTTGATTTTGTCCATTTGACTTTTGAAATATTAACAAATAGTTTTAAAGGGTGCCCCACTAAGGTCAGAGTAAATTTTCTCGTACATTTTCTCTTTGTAAATATATCAATATAAAGATCTAACCATGATATATGAAGTATTAGTTTTGGGATAGATTTATTATTAAGTATTTAGATAAGCAGAGTTCCACCTTTGTTTCTTTTTGATATATCTTTTAGCTCCGTTTTTGAATTTGGATTAGTTTCGGAATTGTTTTTCTGTTCAGTTTCATTTTGGTATTTTCTTTTGAGTAAGTCTAGAAGTACGCGATAGGATTTGGAACCTAGATTAAGTTACTCTGAAAGTGTTAAGAATAAAAAGAAACAATGAAAAAACATCTTGTTCAAAATTCCTTGGCTAAAGAGATAATAGAAAAAAATGCAGGCTTAAGTTGTATTTGTGTTAGTGTGGGTGTTGCCTTTGCTGCATACTAGGAATAGTAGTCAGGTGTTGCAGCTAGGCGGACGGACGATGAATTAGGCCCGACAACCACGGACGGACGAATGTCAGGACAAGGGGACTCCACTCGGTAATAGGAGTCATAGTGGAGTCCAAGGTTGTTCATGTCCCATGAACAAGAGTGGTGGGATGACTCTACCTGACAAGGACAGCCTTCTCCCGCCTTTTTTTCTTCTTTCTTTTGCGTTTCTCACTTCCCTTTTCATGAACCCTTAGGCATGATATTTTTCAATTTTGTTTTTGTGACTGTGGGTCGAGGAAGGTGGCAAGAACCGCGCCTAAACGCCGACGAGCCTCAGCCGGGCTACCACCATGCCGACCCGCCACCCTTCTCGCCCCGGACCAAGCGGTTACATTACAGTGCCTATGAGAACCAAGTTATTAAAAAAAAATTTTAAGACAAGCTTTTATTAGTTGTTAATGAAAACAAAAACTAACAAGTAAAGAAATTTAAATTCGGTTGGAACTGAACTTTAAATACCCGGCGCACGTTTTTTTTCACTATTCTGAAACCTACCGTTACGTGGCAAAGAGGGATGGCTATTTCCTATTTCAAACATTTTCGATAATATGATCAGTTAGACTTAAAGAAGTAATTTAGCAGTGTCTGGTAGAAATCGATAAAGCGGTTACCGATATAAACTTAAGTAGTCATAGGTGGGCGGTGTCATGACCATTTTCCTAATCCAAGTCTTATTTATTGTTAAGAGATTGTTGTGAGTACCGCCTTTGAATAAATTACCGATTCTAAATTTCGAGATATCGAAATTTTCACATTTCTGAAATTTACCTTTATAGGAAAATTAGGCGTCATTTTAGCACGATTTCAAACATTTTCAACACCTTGCATTCTTGTGTCAAGTACATTGATCGAACTGAGTTTGGTATAAATTGATACAACGGTTACCGACATACACATATTTAATCATAAGTGGGCGGTGCCACGCCCATTTTTAAAGATTTGTTATAATCGTGCTTCTTTCTAAGGAATTATTGAAAACATAAATTTTGAGTAAATTAGCTTCAGTTGTTACCGATTTATCACAGATTTCGTATTTCTATAAATTACCGATACATGGAAAGTGGTTATTGGCCGATTTCAAAAATGTTCGACCCTTTTCTATGTTGGACCCAGATTAACACTTGTGCCAGTTTGGTAAAGCGGTTACCGAGATATACATGTAAATCTATAAGTGGGCGTGGCTTTGCCAATTTTTCAAAAATTTATAATATTCTTATTACTCGTTAATATATCATTGCAAATGACTTTTTTAAGTCAATAGGTTTCAGCAATTACTAAAATATCGCAGTTATTGTATTTCTGCAAACTACCGTTATATGGGAGGTGTATGGGTGTGGTTATTGTCCGATTTCCCCCATTTTCAATACTATCCGTACTTATCCTAATAGAAGTGTGCTTACCAAGTTTCCTTGAGTTAACTCAATTTTTCTTCGAGTTACCGTGTGCACAGACGGAAGGACGGACAAACAGATGTGGCTTAATCGATTTCTCTTTTCATTCTGAGCATTTTTGTATGCATATATGTCAATATCTATCTCGATTCCTTCAGGCTGTTACAATCAACCGTTATGTGAACAAAGTTAATATACCCTTGTGCACAAGTGCGCTCGGGTATAAAAAGTTAAATAATATCAACCCTCAGCAAATTTTTGTCCGCCCAATAGAGGTGTCCGCTCAAGGGAGCGGGTACCCATTTTATAAATCTTTGATTTTTTAACTAATTAAATGCTCACTTATTTCTCATTTGAATAAAATATATTAATATAACATTGCTCAGACAAGGTTTTTTTTATTTCAAAATCAATATACATTTATAGTTACACATACATGTACATATATCTCATTTATAAAAAGTAATAACAAAAATAAAAATAAATGCATACATATGTATTCCACTTCTAAAAATAAATTGAGTAAAACCGGACATTTTTATTTCATTACATAAAAAACTGGGAAATTGTCGATTGACGTAGGTTTTTTTTTTTTGCATATGACTATCCAATTTTTGTAACAATTCGAACGCAACAAGGTCTTTGCTGCAGAACCTTTTCAAATTTGAAACAGCCCTCAAAGCAGTTTCGTTTGAGCAAATTTCGTTAACTTCTTCGCGATTACTTTCAGTATCAGTACCACCGATTTCTTCTTCAATGGTTTCAATATTTTCATCAATTTCAACATCTAGCTCTAACTCAGAACTCTCGGTCCATATATTATTGTCTATTGCTATAAAGTCATCCGAACTTAAGAAAGTAGACTCTCCAAGTGTTTTCGATAGTTCAAAAATTTAAGCAAGCGTTGCTAATGGCAAATCATCTTCGGGCTCGAATTCAGGTGGAATATTATTTTTGTCAAAACCTGCCTTTAGGAAGCAATTTTTCACGGTTTCCGGTTGAACCTTCGACCAGGCTTCTTTTATAAAATGTATTGCCTCTAAAATGTTTATATTTTTTTTGGCGAACCAGTCTCTATGCTAACCAACATATCTTTCACTTGAAAGCTTCTATAATGAATTTTAAAGTTTGGATAATTCCTTGATCCAAAGGTTGGCAAACAGACGTCGTGTTACTAGGTAGAAAAATTATCTTAAAATTTTTCAAACTCATATCACGAGGATGAGATGCTGCGTTGTCAAGAAATAATAGTACTTTTCGATTTTGCAACTCCATTTTTTTTTCGAAATCTTTCAGCCACTGTGTCATTCCCTCACGTGTCATCCATGCCTTCATATTTGAATACCAATGTACTGGAAGCTTGTTAATATCAATTGAAACAAACGCTCTCGGGCGTGCAGCTTTCCCAATAACGAGGGGTTTTTCTTTTTCCCCTGCCATATTTGCACAAAATAGGACAGTCAGCCGCTCTTTCGAAAGTTTGCCTCCTCGGCATACCTCATTTTTTAAAGGCAACGGTTTGTTTGGCAAAACTCTAAAGAAAATGCCTGTCTCATCAGCATTATAAATATGCCTAGGGCTATATCCTATGAGCTGTGATGGTAGTTTTTCCAAAAATTGCTTGACATCTTCCATATTAACAGCAGCACTTTCACCACAAATGTACCGAAAAGTAATGTTATGTCTAATACGCCATTTTTGTAGCCAACGGTTAGAGGCCACAAATTTATTGACACCCAGTTTTAGATCGATTTCTTTAGCCTTTTCTTGTATTATTGGCCCAGATAAGGGAAAATTTGGCTTCGCGCTCGGCAAAACCACTCGTAACACATTTCGTCAATTTTTTTTCCATCTACTTTTATAAAGGACCTTTTACTTTCGATATTGTTTCCAGACATCCATTTCGCTCGGATATCTTCTTTATTTTTAATGATGTGCGCGGCCTGGGTTTTTCCAATTTTGAACCTGATAACAGAGTTCGGATTAATTTTCTTTGAAATGTTAATACAAGACCTCTGTACATAATTTAGATGATTTTTTTTTCATTGAAACCCGTTTTTACACGATTTTCATTATAAGACTTACCTTTCGGCTAATGCGCGTACGGACAAATTGTTTTCCTCACAAGCGTTTATGATTTAAATTTTTTCCTTTAAGTTAAGGTTTGACCCTGCCATTTTAGTACGTCTTTACAGTATCACTGAGCACAATTCACTGAGCAATTCAAACTAGACATGCGCCTTGCAGAAATATTTTTAAGAACCACGGGGAATCCCCTCTTTTTATTTTGTACATACACGTATGTACACAACCACTACTACTCTTTTTAAACGTCAGTATAATTGTAACGAACCTTTCGTTCACTGCTTATATATTGTTATATAAATCGAAATCTTGTCCGCCTATGGGGAGTTCGCGTCCGCCTAAGAGAGGTTTTTGCTTGTTTTGTTACGAAAAGAAATCTGTTTGTCCGTTGACAAGAGGTTCGCGTCCGCTTTATAGAGGTTTTTTGTTCAATTTTGTGGCAAATTACTGTCCGCGTCCGGCCAAGAGAGTGTCCGATTAAGGGAGGGACATTTGTTCTAAAAATTGCACTTAAAACTTGGGAGGTGTCCGGTTATTAGAGGTGTACGTTAGGAGAGGTTTCTTTGTACTTTTATCCGCCGCAGGCGTCGCTGGTGCAGTTGAAGAGAAATGTCAAATTTTGTTTACATTTATGGCACACGGGAATTTAGTTAAAACTTGTAATTTACATATAATTTGTTATAAACAAAAAATTAAAAGCCGCCATTTCGTTCTATTTCACTACCATATTAAAAAAGAGTTCCATGGAAATAAATACGTGGTCAAGATGAGCGAGTTGCGAAGATATTTGTATCCTATTGGAGTGCACTCTCAGAGAGCTTTAAGGAACCGTTTGCGAAGCAAAATAAAATTTTTGCGGGAATCCATGGACCCCTTCTGTTTTCAGAGGTACGGTTCACTGAAATTTTTCGACTTCCAAAAGAAATATGCAGAAATGTAAAGGTATGTTCATACATATACGTACGTATATAAATATTTAATGTTGCATTAATTGAATTCATACATTTTCAGGAAACTATCGGTGGGACAAGACTTTGTACTTAATGTATCCCAAAGCAGCGCCAGTAGATGCATTAGAGAAATTGCCAATATCATGGGCAAATACTTGCTAACTAGATACATAAGGTTTCTATCGACAATTGAAGAAAAACGGGCTGTAAAGGAAAAGTACTTATACTAAGTTAAAAGTAATATTACTTAAGATAAGTTTATAATTTTATTTCCTTAGATTTTATCAAAATTTCAGATTCCCTGGGGTCATAGGAGCCATTGACGGATCGTCGTGAGCAAATTCTCTATATTCCTCCAAATATTGAACGAACATATATTTCTGATCCTTTGTCACTCTATTTAGTATTTCCGTTTTCCATATTTTCCTATTAATTACAAAATTTTTTTATATAACTGAGTATTTTAAACAAAAAACAATATAAATATTGTAGAGTTATTGTACTTTATTCTTTTTTACCTTTGTTATTTTTGTTGATTTAATTTATTGTTCTTTGATTTTTATTGTTATCAAAAAAGAAAATTTTTAATTAGATTTAAATAAACTCTCAACATTTCTATTAGGAGTTTTTCCACTTTCAAATTTAAAAATCCATCAAAAAATGAACCAAATATGGAGATTTTTGGAGATTTTCCGAGATGCTTTTCTAACTTAGGGTTTACACCTGACAATACTGTCATGACAATAACAATACATATACACTTTTTCACTAACCCATGCACAACTCTGCAATTGTCTCAACCACTGTCTTAACAATTTTCAAGACAGTAAATCGGACAGTGATTTGACGTATGCAGACAATGATTTTGACGTATTGTGTAAGAATGGAAAGAAATACAAAACAAAATGCCCACAATAACTTAAGAGACACTCAAGATTGATAGTGTGGGAACTTAGCATCGAAGCATCGCATCTGGCAGCACTGTTTTCATTATTCTTATTCTTACGTTTCTCTTTGTCGTTCTTTTTCACGCTTCAGAATATTCGAGAAGCGTCTACTTGCAACACGCACTAAAAGTGTTCATATAGTTTTGATAAGTATTAATTTTTGAGAGTAATAAA
>JAPVRG010223883.1:0-11655 GCA_029783565.1 Rhagoletis cerasi | reverse complement strand
TAGATTTAACGTCAAGATTATGCATAAACTGACTATAAATGTTTCTAGTTCGAATAACAGTGCATTACAGCATATTTTACTGTATCTACCACCATATGGCCGCTCCCAATCGATAAAAACAAAAACGAATCGTTCTATAACTGCATACATACATACATACATACATGTATGTGTCTCTATAGAAATATCAGTACATTAAGTTTTTAACGGTAAGCTTAATAAATATTGTTTTTATTTTATGCAGCCTAAAATTCCAAAGCAAAGCCCTTATCCCTTCTTTCTCCCTCCTACCTCTCCATAACTGTGAACTTATCAATGCCCCATCAGAAATGATACACAAAAAGTGTTGTATACCAAATTTTATCGCCGCTTTTGGGACTTTCGAGGGCATTACAAAGTACAAAAGCTATTTTTATTTATAAACAACTGCATAGTCTATTTTTGACGCCTTGAAAGAAGCGGCAGCAAAAGTAGCAGCAATAGCTCATTTAATTATCTACATATTTATTTATCTAGTTCGATAACATTAAAGTTTGTTCGTTGCTTCCTTGAAAGTGAAACCTAAATAGAAAAGTATTTGGCCGCCACTTTGGCGGAACTTTTGAGTTGACTTTTCAGCAGCGCGAAGCAAAAAATAGATGAACACTTGCCAAAAGGCAAAAAGCATTTCATTTCATTACCTTCTTGGCCGATTTTGGCAAGCGTTCAATTTTTTTTAATAAAAGTTGCGGAAAGAAAAATAAACAATAATTGAGAGACAACAAATCACTGTTATGAAATTTGGTACACATTTTTATAAATTGTGCATGAAGAAGGAAAATCTGCGAGCAAGCAATTGCAATTTTTCTTTTGTGAAATTCATTTTACTGCATTTTTGTTTGAAAATTCTTCTTTTTGGCTAAATAGTTACGTTTGACACTTTCTATTCGGTAAGAGATGGATTTATAAAATAAAAAATAAATATTTAAACAGTAGGGTTTATCAAAACAGAGCCGAAACTCTAATCTCTTTGCACAGGCCAATCCAGTGAATGAGAAATCTCATGACCCGCAATGAAAAATGCAACTAAAATCATATTTGGCAAAAACTCGCTCATAACGAGTGCTTGTCTTAAAGTGTCTTCACACTTTACCTCGAGCAACTTTACAGTAAGAGCCTTGTTATTGCCTCTACATACATACATATATTGCTATCGCTTCCACGGAAGTTAACTACTAATGCCTTGATCCCACCTAACGAGTAGATTACAGATAACACTGTGCCAAGAGAGTTATATGGGCTAGTAGGTGTTTTTACGCATTTCGCTACGTGGAGAGTCAGTTCAGTTTTGATGCAGTGATTGGTTGAAATGGATCCCGTAAAACGAAGTTTGAAAAGGGGTTTCAACCAGCTTTTACCGCGCACATAATAGACCGAGTGGCGAGTGCGTATTAACATGTGACGAGCGAGTCAGTATATCGCTGCGGGAAGGTTGAAGAGTGAAGCGGGGAAGTACTACTCGGCCCAGTAAACAAACTGAGTTTCTAGTGACTGTCTCGCCAGTTTGCTCGGCCGATTACTCGTTCGACTGCTCGCCAAACTGTTTATACGGAAAGCAGCCGAGTTACTGTCTCGCCACTCTACTCGTTAGGTGGGATCAAGGCATTACGAGTAGTCTTACTGGACCTCCAACTACATATATGTATATATGTATTTAAAATGAACTATCATATTCTTATATTAGATCAGGCGCTATGCATGGAAAACAACGCCGATCTAAGATCATTTACAAACTTACGCAAATAGAACATATGTACGTGCAACTTTTGAATCGCTCATTGATCGCAGACTGTAGTTTAGATTTTAATTTTAATTATAACTCCGAGTGTTCAAAGGCTAATTTATGAAAGCCATATGAACTATATACAAATGTACATTTGTATGCAAGTATGTACATGTGTATGGAAGTATCAGTTCAGGCGCATTTGTATCTAGAGATTCCTATGTACATACCTACATACATATGTACATATTGATGGTTAAATAGCTCGTATCTGGTACACTTATGAATGCATGTACATGCATATATATTTACATAAAAAATGTTTTTTTTTCTCAAAGGTATACATTTTTACTGAGTACATATAAAAAACCGAGATAGATATGATACGAATTGCCACCACGAGTATAAATATATTTAGTACTCCCCGAATACGGAAAACCTGGTAACTAATAGTTCTATTTCATACCTGACCAAAGGAAGTACTCTTCCTGTTTGTTTGCTGGAGTTTGTTGTATTAATTGTTTGAGCTTTTGTCGTAATCATAAAATAAAACAAAAAGAGATAATCAACCAATAAATGTAGCAGAAATAAACTAATATGGATAAGCTCACTCGCCGAAAAAAATCATCTAGGCGTCGTTAGAAACAGAAGCTCTGCAAAATGTCTCGAAATTTCATTGAATGCCTTATATCCCTAATGAATGATTCAAATGAAGTGACGCTGATTCAATTAAATTAAAATATTATCGAATGCAAGTATATATTTAGCTGGTACTTAAGCATTTAATCTCTTCCGTAAATGTATTTACATACATGCATACATACATACGCATGTAGAATGTGCCACTCCACATTTGCGTCAGAGTCTTCTTGGAAAAAAATGCATACGTATATGAATATTTTGGCGTACTTAGGAAAGAGGCTTGACAGCTTAGTATCGTCGTTGCATCATAACCGTACTAAGTTGTGTATTTATTAACCCCAAAACCGATTTATGTTAATTTAAAATAAGTACCGATTTATGTTAATTTAAAATAAGTACGTGCCAAAATTGTATTTGACTTCTGAAGTAAATTTAAAATAAAACATGTAAAAGCTATGCCGAAGGCTTCATACTTTTCATAAACATCAGAAAATTTTACTTTAACAAATTACTGCATTTGAAATTAGTTGTTTGGGAGCTAAGTAAATTTTTTATATTCACAGCATACATAGATACAGGAGTTACATAAAGTAAAACCCCATATCTGAACAATCAGTTGTGCGGAGGCTATAGGTTATAGTGACCCGATCTTTGTAATTTTTAATATACATACATATTCTGTTGATAATGAGTGAAAATAGTGCCTAGTATAAATGTTCCTAACTGCATAAAAGGAGTTATAACGAAAAATCCCATATCTGAACAATCAGTTGTATGGGAGGTATATGTTATAGAAACCCGATCTTTGTCATTTTCACTCTAAGTATTCTGTTGATAATGAGTAATCATAGTGCGAAATTTCATGTTCTTAGCTGCATAAATGAATGAGTTGTTACGCAAAACCTCATATTTTTACAATGAGTTACATGGGTGCTGTATGCTGTAGTGGTCCGATTTTGCCGGTTCCGACAAATGATTAATGTGATAAAAAAAGACACCCGCTTACCAAATTTCAGTCGGATATCTCAAAAACTGAAAGACTAGACGGACATGGGTAAATCGACTCAGCTCGACGTTCAGATCATATAAGTATACATTTTCAAGGGTCTTTTGCTTCTGGTACTTACAAACATTGGACCAAAGTTATAATACCATTTCTTGCCCATGAAAGGTACAAAAAGTTGTCATGGCTATGGCGGCCACAGCAGCCGAATGGTTAGGCGTGCGAACTCCTACACGGTGGGAACAGGGTTGGATACCAGTTCAAGAAAAATCCTTAAAAATTATAGCAAATTTTATTTTTCTAACGGCAGTCGCCCTCGGCAGGCAATGGCAAACTTCCGAAAAATCAAACATTGAGAACTCAATTTTCGAAATGAGTTATGTATATAAAAATGCCAAGTTTTACTAGCCATTTCTTTAAGTGTATAATGTTTTGTCAATGTTTGACCATCGATATGCAGGTATCTCTATTTGTGTTACAACATCGGGACGCACATCAAAAATTGGGGGAGAAGCTCTGCTTAACACTATAGAAAAATTTGAGTGCCAGATATTTACTTCCCATTATACACAATATTCAAAAAGAATTTAACGTCATGCAAGAAATCATTTCGCTGATTAAGCTGTACTATTCACAAAACAAAACATACCAGAGTAGTTTATTTATCATAGTTATACATATTAATGTACATACATACATATGTGTGGTATTTATTTTTTCTTCGCCAATTTCAGATTTATCACATTTGCTTGATATTGAAATTTACTTTTTAATAGCCAAACAATTATTATATGAACGTGAATTTGTTACACAACCGTGTAAGCTACAAAGAGCATGCAACAACATTTTGATTATCATAGCGTACCAATTATTGTATGGGTGACATTAAACATTGCACTTATATTGAAAAAATTGCGTTCATATAATTATAAGTATAATGACTTGACTAGTGAAAATTTTCAATTTTATAGAGCAATAAAAAAGAGCATTGAAAGTGAAGTGGAAAATAGTAAATTATTTGCGAAACATAAATACATACATATATGTAGGTATTATATGTATGTGGTCCTCACCACTGTTAAGTGGCTCATGTCTCTAATCCTTGTACAATTCTTACTAAAGTAAGTAGCAAAGATTAGGGACTAAGTATCGTGTGAAAAAACACGCAATGTAAGCTAAGTTTAGTTACGTCAATTAAATGTAATTATCTTAAAACAAGATTTGGTAACCATAGCTAAACCCTTTTCTCGGTGTAGCCAAAGCAAAAGGGTTACATAAATAAGTACTCGTAGAAATGGTATAAGGTCCACTGTGAAGTCAGCTTCATAATGCCGTGATACTGAGCTAAAATTAAAGAATAACAGGTGGTGTCCATAGCCCCACATGAAAGATTATGAATAATTTCAGGCATTTTTGCTCAAAAATTAAAACAGTACAACGTAAGAAATTGCGACTGGAATTTCGTAGGTCTTACATACCTCAACTAGAAAGTTCTGGGGCGGGAAACTTTAGTTTAATGTACAAAATATTTTAAACGTAAATTTTGTTGGAAGAAATTATAAAAATGCCCTTTAAAAAATACGATAAATGCGAAATTCGCAACGACTTTGGGACAGTGAGATGAATTAATTCTTAAATTAATTCTCAATTCCTTCTAAATTAAATCGAACACATAGGTTACTAACAGATTAAAGTTTTTCTTATAGTTGGTAGCACGATCACGGCCTATACATAAAGAATATACATAAAACGCGAAAGTACTTCTGTGGACTTGGTAAGAAAATAACTTATTTATATTGACAATAAAATACACACTAATAGCTGCATGTAGTTTAAAGAAGTTTCATGACCTGTAAAACTTTTTGTTTTAAAAACTACAACAACAAAAGATTTTCAAAAAACCACAGAAGTTTGTTTATAAATATTTTTCCAATTTTCAATATGCGAACTAATATCAAGGAATTCTGTCATTTTGCAAACTAAATATAGAAATATACACATGAACATACATATGTATGCATGTAAGACCTTCTGCACATCATTTATAAAAATAGTACTGTAAAAGTATTTTTTGAAATTAAGAAAAATAATTGTATATTTGTATATATTTACTCGTTGTGTTTGTGATCTATGAATTTGTGGTTGTTATTTCCCCAGAATATGGCTTTCTGTCGCCAGTTTGAGTGCGAGAAATTTTCGTAACTTTTATGAGTGTGTGTATTTTTGTTGAAACTTTGTGATTAAACCGTTTTCATGGCATATAATTTAATCCTGTAAAAGTTGGTTGTTTTAGTTATTATTTTATACAAATGAATACGAATATTTTGCGATTATTGTTTTTAATATTTAGATTTCTCGCTCAAGATTACTTCTTTCTACACTTTCTGCTGTGCTTATTTACGTACTTTGAAAATGTTTGTTTAACTTTGGCCCTTTATTGTTGTATTAATTTTATACTTCACGAAGTAACAATGCAGGCTCCAAGCTAATTGCAATCGCTAACAGCTCGAAAAGGTTGAAATGTGTTGTAAAGCATTTTTCCATAATATTAATTATTTGAAATTTTGTTGTTTTTGTTACTTGCTTCATTTGTTTGCCTTTTTACTAAACTCAGTTTAACTGCGCGATGTTAATGAGCAGATATTATATTTTGTTTATCACTTTCAACGCTTTCCAGTGGCGCGCAATTTTCATTGTCATAATTTTCTTTCTGTAATTTGAAATTAAGTATTTCTTTTGCCGTTTTTTTCAACTTTAATGATAATGAAAAAGTTAATTAAGCTTATTTAAAAATTTTAATCGTTAGACTGTATTCGTTTTATAAAGTTTTCGACGGCTCGAAGGTTATCTAATGTTTTAAAATTATCACTTTCCTCTTGTTTCTCATACGAAAATGCACAATTACATAAGAGTTGTGATTTCTCCTGATCTCTTTAATTTCTAATCACCCATACTTTATTTCCAAATTTTAGCGGTGTTTGTACAATTTAGTTCTTAATAAATCAATTGATTTCGTAATTTTTTTTCACTAATTCTTTTCACTTTTTTACGCCAATTTTATATTTCTCCTTTATTATACGCTTTCTTCGCTTTTTTCACTTTTGTTTATTTTAGATATTTTCTATATTCATCCCTTACGCAGATCAGTGTGGGATTTTGCTACCACACTTCAAATTTTCTTCGCCTGCCTTTATTCGATTTTCGCTTCAACACTTCGTTTCACTGATATTTTCGTTGCGACATTTATTCTAATTTTATACACTCTTTTCATTTCATTTGATGTTCTAAATTTTTCCCAATCATCCCACACGTAGCTCGGAAAAACTAAGGAAAAAAAACCAATGCAAATTTCTTTCTCATCCAAAAATTTTCACGTTAAATTTTATTCCGCGCCAACGATCTGAACGGCTGAAAAGTCGAATCGAATCTGACTGCGCGCACACCAACAAAATCGCCGGTTGCTCACCGCTCTGCTGATTCTCCTTTGACTTCTACTGAGCGTACAGTGCAGTATGCTGACTTTGACTCTTTTTGCTTCATCTGTTTACCTGGCCGTTTGCATCCCCACGTCGCTTGGGAAAAACATCACAGAAAAAGTCAAAGTAAAACAGAAAATGCAATGATAATACACAACAAAACAAAGTGTTGAAAATGCAGCCGGCAGCCAGAAAGATGTAAAGAAAATGCATACATACGTATGTATTTGAGTACGCAAAATGCACATGTGGAGTCGACACAAACAAACAAGTATTCGGACCAGAGCCAAAAGCAAACACAAATAACCAACACCGGTGGTGGCGGTGGTGCTGCTGCTGCTGCTGGTGGAAACGTATTTGTGTACATCATTGTTTTTATACAGGTACTCCGCATGTGGACGCTATGTCTCTGTTGACATGTGCACCACATTTTATTGCGCCGCACAGTGGTCTGATTTCCAAATATAGGTGGACAAAAAAAATTGATGAGAGAAGCTTTGATACAATTTGACACCACTTTGTTCTTAAGGCTCGTGTACATACAACTTTGGCGTTGCGTTGGCGTTGGCGTCGCTTCGACAGCTGACTATGAATACATGCAATCATATCCAGTTGTCCACATAGCCAAAATTTAGTAGCGCTAACGCCAACACAAAGCAGAAATATGGCCAACTCTTAAACTTTCGCGTGCGTCGTTCATCAGCTGTTGCAAATAATTAAAATTGTGTGAAATATGTTTCCTTTTTAATCAAATGCGGGCAAGAAATATTGTTTTTATTGCAATTATTGATAAGAAATATTAATTTATCTGTCGTTAGTATTAGTGGTGTAGTGGTAAGCAGTGCGCGCTTCCACTCCGCAGGCCTGGGTTCAAGCCCTGGTCAGAGCAACGTCTCACAAAAATACAATCGCCGTTCGGAGTCGGCGTTAAACTGTAGGTCCCTCCCCTTTGTGTGACAACATCAAGGCGCACGCCACAAATCGGAGGAGAAGCTCGGCCAAACACAAACATATGTGTAAGCGCCAATCTATTATTATTATTATTAGTATGTTAATTTAGTGATAAAAACATTCGCTGCCCAACGCTCATTGTAGCAAGCGCTGGCGTTTCTCGCGCTCCTGTCAAACCGACGCCAACGTAACGCCAAAGTTCTATGTAGATGGGCCTTTATGTTTTAGAGATCGCTGGGTACGAATCTGAAGTCAGATTTCAAAAATTCAAAATGGCGGATCCAATATGGCGAGCACAAAAATGAAGAAACCAGTAAATTTTAATAAAACGGTATTTAGGGGGTTTTAGGTTTTTTCCTCTAACAATCCATTATTGCATGACATATTGACAACAGATACGATCAATATATATATATAATTTTAACAGTTCAATTTTCCGACTTTTGTTTACCTAGATTTGGAATTCAGAGCACTGTGCGCCGCCAGCCACTCTCTCACTTGGTTTGAGATTGAATACAGCGAGCAGGTATGAACAGCTGGCGAGAACCTCAAAACAAAGTCAATGATAATAAAAACAATACTAAGCTTCTATGAAGTACATAGTAGGTACATGACAGGATCTATTCATGTTCATTAGGGTGTGCCAAAGAAAAATCGATATTTTTTTTTCTCGCGTTACGCTCAAAATATCGTAGAATATGTCCAAACAAACATCCTGTTAAAAGCGGAGCTCAAAATTTTAATTTTTAGAGGTCCATCATCGAATTTGAAGTTCTACCGTTTAAATAACACGGAAAAATGATTTTTTTTACCTTATTTCTCCTTGCAATCCAGGAAGAATTTTTTTTTATAAAATCCTTGACTATACCTTATAATACACTAAATTTGGAACAAAAAGTCTCATTGAGTCGAATTTTTGTTTTCATTATTTGATTTCTTACAGAGCTTTGAAATTACACTATTCCGTGTTTTGCCTTTTTCACACACCCTAATGTTTATGTATATAAAAACCTTGGGTAGGTACATGATAAGAGATTCGGTGAGGTGAAATAGGTTGAGGGGAAATATTGCGAGTACCGGGTACACTTAAAGAAATTAAATTTATTCAAACACTGATAAGTGTATTTAGAAGTGATGTTGCAAAATATTTTTTAAACTACATTAACTTGCGATAAAAATCGTCTGGAGAACAGCTATATTTTCGGTTAAAATACTTAGGATATAATTAGCGACCGTTTTCAAAGGTAAGAGAACAAGCTTTCAATAATTTAATTATTTCATTGGACTCTACTTTGAGTATGTAATTTTGAATAAGTCATGAATAGGTTTGAGCGATTAAATAAGAAAAATATATTTATTAGAGGTCGGTCTTATTGTTTTAACCGCTTTATTTAAGTTAGATTTGCTCACCTGCAGCCTCACAAAGCATCCCACTGGGGCTATTCTCAAACGATTTAGCGACCAGTGTAGCCCCATCAAAAATATTTTTTTTTTACCAAAACGCCCACACAAAATCTACCAAAGTTCTACCAAAAATTCAAGACCACTCCAGCCGTTTTTTACAGAGCCGATTTTCAAAGAAAAATCACCACATTTTCAAATTCTACTTCAAGAAAGCCAAGGTTGAAAAAATGCTTTGTTCTTATGTGTCAGAAGCAGCCCTTCATGAAGGGTTCAATCTATCGCGATGAAAATTGGATTACATTCGCTCGAAAAATTCTGGTCCAATAGGAAGTTTCATAAAGCATGATAAAAGCAAGATTGACTTTCAACCAAATTCTAAATCATCCCGGAAGTTTTTGGCAAGAGTTGTTCTTCGCTTTATCTCAAGGCTGACATTATTGGTGGTGTTTATGCTGGATCCTAGGTAAACAAAGTCCTTCACTACTTCAAAGTAATAACTGCCAACAGTGACGTGTGTCCCAATACGCGAAGACTTTTTTTCCAGGAGGTACTTTGTCGCAATACCGTCTGAAATTAAAGCGCTGCCCACTGACTATATCCTGTCGCAGACCTGGGTTCACCATAAACCCCGCACGAAATTCCCAAGCCGCAGTGCCTGGAATCAGGAAAATGTCGGGTTCTTGCAAGGCTTAACTGTCTTTACGGATGGGTCAAAGATGGAATGCGGAGTTGATGCTGGGGTTTTCATTGAGCAATATGACCTAAAGTTATCCTTCCGCCTACCAGACTACGCAAGCGTTTTCCAGGCCGAAACATTTGCTATTAAGGAGGCAGTAAGGTACATCAAAAATAATGTACCCGCAAGAACGCAGGTGAACATCCTCTCAGATAGCCAAGCGGCCATTCAGGCTCTTTCTTCTACCTCTGTTAGATCTCAGTTAGTGGATGATTGTAGGAGAGAGCTGGCCTATATTTCTGATCAATACGAAATTACCCTATTATGGGTCCCGGGACATAGGGGCATCTACGGAAACGAGGCAGCGGACGAACTAGCAAGGAGCGGCTCCGCACTGAATGTGTCCCACGCGGTGGACATGGGCACCTCGCTCAGGGAGATTAAAACAAAAATTACCGAAGTTTATCATTCGAAGGCCATGCATAGGTGGAACTGCACAGGATCTTACAGGATTACCCGGCAGTTCTGGGTGTCCTACGACCCACACAAAACTAAAGCTCTCTTAGGAATGAGCAAAACAGATGCCTACAAACTTACTGCAGTGTGCACAGGGCATTGGCCCATTGGGGTGCATGCCGAAAGGATAGGACTGCCCTTCAAAAGAGACGGTCGAACACTTGCTGTGCGAATGTCCAGCCCTCGCAAGGATGAGGCTAAAGACACTCGGCAAACCATTCCTGCAGAATATTTCAGAGTGTAGCAGCCTCTCTCTGTATGACGTATTGAAATTTATTAAAACCGCCAAATGGCTGTAGGTTGCACGAGTTGTGGAAGCAAAATGGCAAACTTACTAATTGCTTGTCACTAGGGTGACAATCCACTTAAACCAACCAACCTTGTCTTGTCCTCGTTCACCGCTAGACCAACATCTTTAGCTTCTTTTTCTAAGATGGAAAATTCTGCGCTGACATCCCTGGATTTCAGGCCAACGATGTCGATGTATGGTACCGCTGCGATTCAAATTAGCAGCTCTTTTGACGCTTTACAGCCTCAGATTGAAAAAATCGCACAAGAGTGAATCACCTTGTCTAAAACCTCCTTTTGTCTCAAACGGCGCGGAGAGGTCCTTCCTAATTTGGACGAAGCTGAAAGTTATGCTTAACGTCACTCTACATAGCCGTGTTAGTTTTACGGGTATCCCAAATTTAGACATGGTGTCGTAGAGGCAATTTGGATTAATTAAAAAACCGACCAGAATTTATTAACAGAAAAAATGTTATGCTCCATTATGACAACGCCGGACCACACGAAAAAATTTATAGCGCCCGGTTGCGAAATTTGTGATTCATCTACAATATAACTCAGAGCTTGTTCCATTTGCTTCACATTTGTCCCATCTCTGTAGAACTCCCTTAATGGTGTTAAATTGAGACAGCGAAGTTTTACGGAGGGAGGCGTTATGATCCTGGATTAAATAACCCACAAACTGTCCAAAAAATTTTCTAGCAAAATCTTGGTAGAATTCTACCCAAACGGCAACACTGCTGGCGACAATTTTCGGATCGTGCGTTCAAAGTGTCTCAAAGTTGCGATGGCGATACGATACTTGTCGCTAACTCGTTTAAGAATAGCCACACAGATGTCTCATTACCAGGTAATCCCGAGTGACGTGACATGTAGAGGAAAACCAAGTTTGTTATATAATTTTGTCGACACTTGCATTGCCGAAATAATTTAGGAG
>JAPVRG010223882.1:0-10803 GCA_029783565.1 Rhagoletis cerasi | reverse complement strand
AATTTGTTTCGTAGTATCTGAAAGCTTTTCCAAGCTCATATGGGAACTGCATATCACCTCTCCATTCAATATTTACAGCTTTAATGCTTTCTTAACTTTGTTTGTAGTTGCTTTTTAATTTTTGATAATTAATTGTTAGTTCTCAGACAAAACTATAACATATATTTGGCGATGATGATTTTCCATCCAACAAGTCGCCCACAACATGTCTTAAAAGCAAGTCTAAAACGCGACGCTGGCAACCAATATACTGTGGAGGAACAAGTGATATTTTCTTCCATAGCCGATCGGCGGTCAAATATCCAGGCAGGTTCTGCAATTCACTTCCGAGTGATTTTGAATTCCCTTCAATTTAAATTCGAAGTGACTTTGGTTGAAATTCACTCGGAAGTGAATTGCAGAACTCGCCAGATCATCTTACCAAATTCTCTCAGTATCATAATAATTTGAATTTAGTGAGATATATTAAGTCCTCATGGTGTTCTTATTTTGTGTTTCTTTATACCTATTTTTTATTCGATAGTTTTAAAACGATATTTTTTTTGGAATCGAGTACTAAAACCCTTAGTTAGTTAGTTAATTTTCTGGGTGTAACAGAACAGGAGACACCGCGACCTAAAAGATATTTTGTATCTCTTGCAAGGAGTTCCTAACCCAATGTGGCCAAGATACTTTCGGCTTCTCTAATGAATCGTAAAAGGGCCTTGGTAGACGAATTCCTTATAGCAAGGGGTTCGACTATCGAAGATTTAAAATAGATTAATCTTTGTCTGGCTAAAGCCGGTCAGTGACAGAGAATACTAAAACCCTTGCATTGTATCGAATGTTAAATTCACATTACAAAGTTAATGTGCCTAATAATAAATTGTACATAAATTATACTAAGTATTATACAAGTATGTCATTACTTTGGAATTTATATGTATTTAAAGCAATATGGACATATACATACATACTTATATTATTACATACAGTATGTATACGTCATCTTCCCGATATGCATTTAGCTTTAAAGAGAAGAAATGTGTTTTATCTAAAGTTTGCATGTGGCGGGATTTGAACCCGCGGCTTGTAAGTAAACACACTAACCTCTACATATGCAAACTCTTACTAAAATGCAGAGTTAATTTTTTATTAGAAAACGAGACCAATGTTCAGATTTAAGTTTTTTGAATTTGGTATCGATATTTGGGATATCTAGTATTTTTATTCCAATATTAATGGGTACGCGATATTTTAACAGCGATACTTTAAATTAGTATCATATCGATACTTTCGGTTCGATATCCTGTCCCTATTTATGCCAAAAATATTTAGATAAAAATCAATTGATTAACCTTCTGTTAGGCGCGGTGTACCAAGTTTATATAAATACATAAAGATAAAGTTATGTTGAAAGAAAAATAAATCTGTTCTATACATTATAAACAAAAAAGAAAAATATTGAATTCAAAATACATATATTATAAGTACCACAGAAGGATTAAAAATTGCTACCAACATATTACAGAAAGAAACTTCAAATTAAGGATCAGAAAAAATAATGTATTAATGAAGAAGTCTTGTTTGTTTTGTTAATTTTTAATCACTCGATATCTGACGCATAATAAATATAAAACGTTTCATTGACATCGCTAAGCGAAATTTTTCAATCCCGTCTCCATTTGCGCTAAACATATCATCAAGGTTTTTCCCGTCACTTGTGTATGCCCGCCAAAAAAAGGAGTCCTATAAGAGCTTTTAGTTCTATAATGTCAATTGGTTTCATATCTCTTTTTATTTGAAAATATCCTAAAAGGCTTTGAATGTATTGGTTTATGTGCTCCACAATAGAGTTCAAAATATCACCGGTGAAAAGGAAGCTCCAACATTCAAGAGGAGTCGAAACTCATCTAGCGGGTCCCGAAAGCTTTCGAAGTAAATTGTGTTTCGACGTTTTCGCTCTATTTGATGGCGCATTTTTATTCCATTGTATTACCTTATCCTTGCCAATAAAATAATTATCTTGTTCTTCAATTGCATCATCTTGGCGGATTTCGAAGAAATATTAACTGTCTGAAGCGTCTATTTACAGTAATCGATGTTAACAAACAACAATGTATTTAAGCGATAAATCGCAAAACATAGATGCTGGGATCCAATGTTTTACATCGAATAAAAACATCGATGTATTTTTCAAGTCGACACCCCTAATTGACACATCATTCAAAGAAATGAATAGGGGGTAAAAATTAAGATGCACAAAATTTGAAACTGGAAAAGTTACAGCAGTTTAATAAAGCTACAGCTGGGAATGCAATATTCATCACTTAACTTTCAAACCTTTTAGAATTTTCCAAAATTTCCCAACAACCGAAATAAACTTAAAGTAGGTTTTTTAAAAGTTTACTAAAGTAAACATTAACCCCCTATTCCATAAAAAAAATAAAGAAGACTTTAACTGCTTTATAAATCGAAAATTTGTATGATAATGTCACTTTATAGAGCACTTTAAATCTACTTTATTTTTTTACGAATAAGGGGGTAAGCTTACAAAATGCTGGTTTTGGTTTGAAAAACGCTTGAAAAAAACGTAATATACAGACAGGTTCTGCAATTAATTTCCGAGTGAATTTCAATCAAAGTCACTTTGAATTCAAATTCAATAGAGTTGAAATTCACTCGGAAGTGATTTGCAGAACCTGCCTGATAATCGAAACGGCACTTTGGTTATAAGCGTATGATTATAAATTTATAATAAATATTTAAAATGAAATATTTTTTCTTGGTTTTGTCGAAAACATTTGCATCTCACTTTTAAGGTTAAGTGATTTATAAACATTCGCTCTCAACACTCATAAAAAGTTTATTTGCAAAAACTTAAAATAAACTTAATATTAAAACGCTTATTTAGCACTTAATATAGCAAGCTCACTTTAAGTTACTTTTAAAAACGCTTACAGAAATGCTTGTTGGGTTTGTACGAAGTTTAAAACTTTGATTTACCTATGTACAAGTATGTATGTGTGTATATAGTTTCTGTTACAATATGAGCCATATTTAAATACAAAATACCGAAAAATATGTAACATGAAATCATTAGGAATATTAAACAAAAAACCACCCTACGCACACTTCTGATGCTGGGTGTATGTGTTTACAAATTACCGACTTAAGTTTTATATAGACGCTGGGTATAAGACGTAAATATGTACCTTATTAAACTTTTAGCTTTGTATGTATTTTACTTTTATTCTAAAGGAATTTTTCTACTATCTTTAAGTACTTGGTGATGTGAATGTCCTTTTAAAGGCACACCCATAAAATGTGTATAGTTGCGTGGTTAGAAGCTATTCAGCTGAACGAAAGAATTACCACAGGAAAGTAAAAGAATTGTTGATCGTTCTTTGAGGAAATCCACTGATGTGTTGCTTTTTTTGCCATTATTCTAAATTCATCACTTTCGGCGCCGCACTTTTTATATAAGAAAAGTGAAAATTAAGGAGAGTTGTGGCCACCCAGCCAATCACTTCTTACGAGAACAGTATACATACTCGTATGCATAAATCAATATTAACCAGGGAAAGGGAAACTTCGATTAGATATTTAATGATTTGGCACATTTGAAAGCAATTATCAAGAATAAAGACTTAAGGCGAGTACTATCTGTCGAGGGGATTTATGCTACTCGCATGTCTAATAAAAAATCGATTTTTGAATCGATTCGAATCGAAATAAAAGTAATCGATGCAGGAAGAAATCGTCAAAAAATAAAAAGATCGATTCATATATTTTGTTGAATAACGGCTTTTACTTAATATTTATAAAGAAACAAAACACTGCGATCTGGCAAACACTGAAATTATAAACATTTATTGTAGGCAATTTTTAAAACAAACATTGTTCATAACGGTTTCAATATCCAGATTTATCCAAAAGCTATCAGATAGCTAACAATCCGTAAATACTTTTGAAAAAAAAAAAGTGAGATTAGATTTTTATTTACTAAGCCAGCGATATGAGCATTTAACAGAAACTTCATTGATTCTTAGCCCTACTTAGGAAAATGGTTACATTTATTCGAAATTTTGTTTGTCACAAAAGAGAAAAAAAAATGTTTTTCTTCAAAATTAAACGCTATTTAAGAATGTCTACGTTAAGGCTGGTTTTCACTATGTCTTATTTTGACGACAAAATTTGTGGACATATTTTGACACAACTTAGTATCCTTTATCCATAACTTTACCGATTATATTATGGGCCAAAACACGGGCAAATAGCCGATTTAGCAGCACATATACATGATTGAGGACTTTTTCTGATCTAATTAATTTTTAATCCCATTTGCCAATGTGTTTTCACTGATTTGACGACAAATGCCATTGAATTTGACATAGTGAAAACCAGCCTTTTGGATAAAACTTGCTTTACAATTAATGTAACCGATCATATGCTATGCTGAACAAGCAAATTAAGTTCCCAATCTGCGCATAAAATGTATGTTGTGTTTAACCACATAACTCGCTAAATGAAATAAAATTTTAAACAGTGTGTTATACATACACTAGGCCAATAATGCTTACGTACACGGTTTTTTTTGCACTACGGACGCTTTTTTTATTTATATTTTTTTTTTGTTTTCGCTAACTCTATATTCCACTTCTTATACTATTTAAAAGGCTTGAAGTCTAACCTGATTTTAATTTTGTAAAAATTTGGTGGAGTGGCAACACCTGATATATAGATGTTCTATTCAATAGCCTGTTCTCTTACTTTAGGATTTGATCAGAAATAGTTCGAGGAAGTTAAATTCGAACTATTTAATAACCAATGCCATACGATCTACACCGTTCGTTCGATTTTCAAAAATGAGGTGTCAAATTGCAATAAGGTTTTATTTTTTTGTAAAAAGTTTAAAAAATTAACTGAAATTACTTTATAAGCAAAATGAATTATTACTATATGGGTATCAATCGAAATGGGTTTCAAAAGATTTTTTTTTCATAACTACCTGTTACAAAAATAAAATTCAATCTGAGTTAAGAAAATGAGATAATAGAAATATGTATCACCATATGTAGTCAGAAGAAAAAGGTTTAAGAAGGTTGTAGTTTGAAGAGGGTTGCCACCTCTTTGAAAAGTCGAATTTAATTAAATTATTCACAAGTTATTTTAAATATTAAAATATGGGTATCAAACAAAAGAGTGTTGAGAAATGTTTAGTTTGAACATTTAGAATTATTTGAGGTGTTTGAAGAGGGTTGCCATCTGTTTGAAATGTAAAATTGAAATTATTTAGTATGTTATTAAACGATGGGTATAAATCAAAATGGGTTCGAAAAGGTTTTATTTCTGAACTATATTCAGAAAGGTTGCCACATGTTTAAAAAATCAAAAGCAACTTGAATTAAGGCAACAAGGTAATTGAAATATGTATGTATCACAACATGGATATCAGAAGAACGAGATTTAAGATTTTAGTTTGAAAACACTTGAAAATGGTTGCCACCCATTTCGAAAGTCGAATTATGTTAAATTAAACACAAGTTATATGAAATCTTTAAGCATGACTGTAAAACGAAATAGTTCTAAGTAATCTTTAGTTTGAACATTTATAATATTTTAGAGGTGTTTGAGGAGGGATGCCACTTGTTCTAAAATTTAAATTCAAATTATTTAATAACTTCATTGAATAATTTAATCAATCGAAATATGTTGGAAATTTTTAATTTCCAAGCTATATTTAGGTGGGTTGCCGCTTGTTTGAGAAATCAAATTCAATTTAATGCATCTGTTAATTGAAATATGTATCACAATGTCAGACGAAAGACATTTAAGAAGATTTTTGTTTGAAAAAGCTTTTCAAGAGGGTTGCCACCTGTTTGAAAATACGAATTTAGTTAACGTATACACGAGTTATATGATATGTTAATATATGATTGTCAAACGAAAGCGTTTTAAGAAAGATTTAGTTCGCAAATTTGATTATGGTTGCCACTTATTCGAAAAGTCATAACAATCTAACTATGTATATAAACTGAGGTGTCGAATTAAAAATCTTGGCCTGTAGATGTGCAATAAGGTTTTATTTTTTGAAGTTTGAACTTTTTTGATTTGGATTTGCGCAGAACGCTGAAACCAAAGTACTTAAGTCAAAAGCGTTCATATGTGGCTATGTACATATTATGTATCTACATAGAAAAATTATCCTTTCATGCACACATACATGTGTACACTTAGGTATTTTTTTATGCGGTATATGCGTTCATCAGAAAGCCTTTACTTCCATACAAAAACAGGGGATGCGTTCTAGCATTTTCAAAAACAGCATAAAATCAGATACCCCATGTAAAAAATCCTAAAAGCCGCATAACAAATCTAGTTAAGCAATATTAAACAAAATAAAACAATTTATTTCTTCACTTCAATACTTATTATTGCATGTAAAACTGAACATTAATAAAATGAATAACATTTTATCTGTATTTTAATCAAAAACAAAAAAAAATACCACAATAAATACGTGAACTATGTAAGAATACAAAGGCAAATTAATTACACACTGAAAAAAGTAATAACAACTCTCAAAAAAGCAAAATTGCTACAGCGAAAAAAATGGGTTGAAAACCCGCATAAATTCAAATCCGCATAAAAAAAAACCCGCATAAAAAGAGACCTAAGTGTATATATGTATATATCTGTTATTTCATTTTGGTTTTTAAGAAAAATTACATACATACATAAAATGTTATTGTGAGTGAACTCTAAACTTGTGTTTTACACATTAACGGTAATTTTAGTCAAACAAAGTACTTTCGAAGCTCTAATGTACGAATGCATAGAATATGTTTTCCTTTAATCGCCGATGAAATGAAGAAATAAAATTCAGTGGAAAACTGAACTGGGAAAGCCTTGCAATAACATCAACAAAAAAAAAAAAAACGAATATGCAGTTGTGTAAAATCAAAGGGAAACCTTAGCAGAAAGCTAGTTGAACAAGATCGGCAATAACAACACGTACCCTGTAGGAAAAACCGTACTTTCGACAGTCACTTCGTATTTCTTCTGTTATTTTGAAGATAGTTGTTATCCTAAATAATAGATCGTCTACTCTTTCAGACCCGTATCAGCATATTACCCGTGATAATCAGGGTTTTTAATAAGTATGATTTTTAATTAAAAAAATAATTAATTTAATTGATATTTTTGAGCTGTATTTTTGGCTTAGAAAATAAATATTGGTTTTAATTAAATCATAAATAACAGTATTTCGAAGCAAAAAAAAAATTATTTTTATTTTACAGTGGGTTTTTTTTAATTAGGTGACTCGTAAGGCGTGTTAAGTGGCGCAATATCTTAAGTATTAAAAATTTTCTATGTAAAATAACGATAAAAATAATTTTAGGCAATTCGCTGCATATGATGAGAGCTAATTATATATTTTCTATCGGTTTAAAACCATTTCGGTGTAGTTAAAAATCCTCTAAACTCATTTTAATCGTTGGTTTACATAAAAAAATGTTAAGACTTAAGATATAACAACGCTACATGCCGTGTGAATCCCCTTAATATAACAACGAGAAAAAAATGAATGCAGTAAAAGACAATCTGTGTAACATGAGTTATGCTTGTGCACACACGTTTCTCTTTCAGAATGATTCTTTTTTAGTTGAAATTTCAAATATAATCATGTTTTTTGCTTGATCTTAATTTTCCGAAGTGCACACTAGAGCCAAAGCAAAAATGACTTTTCTTAAATATTTGAAAGTTTCCCTGCCGGGTATTATGAGTTTCCGGTGAAATAAACGTGAATGCCTGTTCAAAGGCAGAAATTATGTTTGCGTTGAATATGGCGAATTCCTCTGCAAACAAATGGTGCAGTACGCAAAACACATATGGCAGGAATGACGGGGCTATGTAAGGGATTCCCATTATTAGAATAACATAACGCATCTGAATGTTTTCCCATTCTCAGTGGCATGTGGCCAAGAAAGAAGCAGACCGCTTCGCTGGTTTTGCAAGTGCGTAACATTTCTTATTTACATAGACTTTTGTATGTAATGTATGTACAGATGTGCATAGTACTTCTTAGTCGTACCCAAATGCTTGAAAAGTCTGTTGTCACGTTCTTGTTAGTTCATTTCGCTAGAAATGAAAATGCAATGACCTGTGCCAGACTTTCCACTAGCCGGCCATTATCATTGCCGTGTTTGCCGTGATATTCTGCGATTCTAAGGATTCACTATACGACAAATGCTGGGCGTGTGTCAAGGCTTCTTCGTTCAGTCGCATTTCGCAGACTTACGTATTTCCCTTTTTGTTCAATTTGGCTCTCAAATTACAAGCTTGCATTTCTGGCACACGTCAGGAAGGTCAAGAACAGGGCAAAGCAACAGGAAGGTAAAAATAAAAAGGTCACTATAGGTAGGGTATATGTCCCAGTAGATAATTTCTGGAGTTAAAAGCCATTCCGAAAGGCCTTCTTGAGAGTTAAGAGGCCTTCCACTCTACATTTCTTTCTCCTTCCTTTTTTGTATGGAGTGGCACAAATTGAAGGGCTTCTGCTTTTGTTACCCATAGAAAACTTCCAGAACGGCTTTTGTAGGACGTACTTTAGAAGGCTTTTTGGAGGAGTTCTTTTAAAGTTGCTTCTTTAATTCATAAAAATCATGTATGTATCTTTAAAGTATTTGTTTAAGGCTTATGGCTTATTGCAACTTAAAATATATATTGAAATTCATTTGTAATGCTACATAAAATAAACTTATACATTCGCGTAGATTGTAAATAGGAAAAGTCCTTGAAGGCATGCAGGGAAGTACTTTTTTAACCCTTCTTGGGTAAGCCTTTTAGAATGGCTTCACTTAGGAAGGCCTACCTAAATTATCTTCTGGGATATAGTATTGTACGAATATTCAACTAGTGGTATCTATGTACAGCTGTTTTCAAAAAAATAGTAGTGCCGCTGGATCATTCCTACCAAACTAGAAACTTAATTGTTAAACATAAATAATGCATATAAATTGGTTAAAAAAGTAAGTTCTAGATATTTTTCAGAATATCATTGATTTGTTTATACACTAGGGCCTAAACAAAAAAAATAGTGATAAATTGTGCCGCTCAAAAAAAATTTGTACTGGTTACCTTAACGAAGTTAAAAATAAAAATTGTTTGTGCTGTATTTGCGTATTTCTGTCTGACATATTGTCTAATTTGGATAAATTTTATTGCTCCCGAGGGCACACTTTTAGATATGAATCCGTAAAAATCCGGTTGGACTACAACATTAATTTATTTGGTTAGGCAGACTAGGGTTAACTAGTCTCAAATTGTACCTTAGACGGTTTTATGTGCTGCAGACGTCTGGAGCCACACCTATCCAATCTGCGGTTATTAATTGATACCAAGCATCGATACCCTTTGGGCGATAAATCATTTTACCCTCTTGAACGATTTATTCTTTTATAGTGAAATATATCCTTCTGAAGAATTTCACCTTCAAATTACTTTCAGTTAAAATTTCACAAAGTTATCCAACATTATTTGAAAGATTTGGCTCATTCGTAATCGCTTTTGAGCAGGGACCGAAAATAATCGTTAAATATCATGATTTTTATTTTTCGATCAAAAAATAGTAGTTATTTTTATGATTTTTATTTTTTCGATTAAAAAATAATCGTTATTTTATGATTTTTATTTTTTCGATCAAAAAATAATAATTATTTTTGATTTTTATTTTTTCGATCATTTTTAACCGTTATAACGGAGTCTGATTTTTTAAGACCGCTTTGAATCTTTTATGATCGAAAAAATAAAAATCATAAGATAACGATTAAATTTGATCGAAAAAATAGAAATCAAATTTTAACGGTTAAATTATGATTTTTATTATAAAGATCATAACCGTTACAGTCCCTGCATTAGAGGATCCCGAGGGGCCAAACCTGCAAAGTTGCACATATCGCTGGCTGCTTAATAATGTAGTTTTGCGAATACTACCAGGAGTTTACTACTGTTGTTTCAGTTATTAATAGATGTAGAATAATGATAATAGTGTTAACAACTATTTTTTCTTAGGTTTTTTGTAGATTTTGTCTGGATTTCTTCTCCTAATTATTACTTCGCGCTTATCAATAAATCTTTGCGCTCACCTACTTACCCGTTTGCAAAAAAGAGTACCTCGTTTTTAGTAATTTTACTTAAAAAAAAAATTGTTTCTTAAAATGTTAGAGTTTCTCCCTACTACTATATTTTTGAACAGCTGATTTTCGGTACTTATAAGGAAATGTCTCACAAAAAAGGCAAATTGAAATAAAAATGTCTATTTATTTTCTACTTCCGTTTGTCATATCCTAATTTATAATCTCTTAATACAACTCTTCAACTTGTAAAGCAGAACATGTCAAAAAATAGATTTTATCATTCTGAGCCGTCGCACTGCTACTGAACGCAACTGTACATATGTACAGTAACGAGCAAAAATGGTCGAATTATTTTTAATTCAAGTTACATTCAGGGTATTCGGGTAAACGCGTAAATGCTTAGTAATCACGCAAACCTTGTAAACTTACTAAATTTTGTATGGAAAACCGGTTTATTTACAAGGTTTAAGCGGTTACGAGGCATTTACGCGTTTACACGAATACCCTGATTATTTTCATAAATTTTTATAAAAATACGGTTTATGCTTTACCTATATTAAATAAATTCTCAAATTTTATACAAAATTTAGAAAAATTCTTCAAATTTTCATCAAAATTTCAAACTTCTTAACCTGCATTTTCAGAAAACTTTTGGGTATGCAGTTTTATATATCGTCCCGTT
>JAPVRG010223873.1:0-16898 GCA_029783565.1 Rhagoletis cerasi | reverse complement strand
TCAGGTATCAATTCTTTAGCGGAGGGGTACGGCGTTACACCGGCTTCCTCTGCGACTTCCTGGCGTGCCAAGAAACGACTGCGTTGCTTGGAGAGTTGGAGGCGACCGTTGCGGCTGCGGTAGCGTGGTGCTTCAGCGGCACAGAGTGCGACGGCCAGGCAGGCGACGAACAGGATTTGGAAAAAGCGAGACATTGTAGTTGGTTTGAGTGAGTTTGTTGCTTTACTGGATAGAGTTAGCTGTGAACTGATGTCGTTTGTAGTCAGCGTGGACGTTTTTATAGAAACTGAAGTAATTTTCAAAGCGAATGCAAGTTAACTTTAAAGGTTTTATTAAGTTTAATTACTTATTTTGTTTGTGTCTTCGCTGTTGCATGATTTTTGATTTGTTTTTAATTTGTGTTTTTGTTTTACTAATTTAAGTTATTTGTTTCAATTTTTTAATGTTAATCCAATTAATCTATGCGTTTTTTCGGCAACGTTCTTGCCTTTTTGAAGGGCATACGGCACATGCATTGCATAATGAAGCCATTTGATGCGTCTAAGCCGTAATTGTTAGACGCTGCAAACAAACAAAAATACATACATACATTCATGCGGGGTGATTCGTTTTGTTAATTTTTTCGATTTTCTTTTTTTTACTATTTCTACCTCTGTTGCTTCTTTTTCATGCTACTTCTGCGTACGTGACACGCCGGCGTCGGCATCGGAAATACTCTGATCATAATTCCGTCAGCACCACAATTAGACGCAGCCATAGCCGAAAACACACACAGCACAAAGTAGTTCTTCTTTGTTTGTTTCTTTGTGTATCGCCTACTTTGTTGTGAGTGAAGTCATTAAGTTCATACATATGTAATGTTGCTAGCTCACCTTTATTGCTTATGAAATGACTCCCCACTCATCAGTGTGTGCCCGAGCTAAACTTTTCTGAACGTGCTACAAATTCTATTGCTTGCTTTCGAGTGTCCATGGCTTCACACGTAGCTTACAACAATAAATAAGGTTCATAATAAGGTCATAAATAAGGTTGTGGCACTCAGGATCTACATGGCGTATGAGTAACAAGCAATTACATATTAGCGAGAGAAGTTAGATCAGTTGATGGTTAATTGCGATTGTTTGATATTGCGTACTTCGAATCTGCAATTACTTTATGTCTATCATTAAAAGTAGCATTAAAGCAAATGGGTGTTTTTATTATCACAAAAAATTAAATACATATGTATAACTAGTCAAGGCGTAATCCTAACTTACTAAAAGGATGCATCAAGAGAAAGAAAATCAATCAGGTTGACAGTTTGAACGTGACCTCTGCCACAGTCACATCCAAGATAAAACAGCTACAAGAAAGACTTCCTGAATGATCGGGTGTGTACATGCGGCACTTAGTGACAGTGTGAGTGGAACCCAAATAGAATAGAATAGTGCCAGAGGAGGAATACTCAGGTACTTCTTCTTTATGTGAGACCTCAACCCCATTTAGGAACACTGCTAAATTAGCAAACAACAAAACTTCTCTGTGGGCGACGCCATACCAAAGTGTCACAATCACACCAATCTTGCCAGCAGCAGAAGCAGCAGCTGTAGGCTGAATGCCAGTTGGCTGTGGTAACCGCCCACATGGACTAGGGAGTCTACCGTGTAGCACTGTGACAGCATTTCTTCATGGCAGTATGTCAACATAATCTAAGGTGAGTAATCTGGCATCTTTTTCACTGCCAGTGCCACTGCCACTGCCATTGCCGTCACTGTCACCAATGTCACAGAGCACAAAGCAGAGAGCATTGCACTAAGGTGGCCACCAGAGTTGAAGTGTTGTAAAAAAGCTGCCGCTAGCGCACGCTCCCCACAGCCCATTCATTATTGTGACGAGAGTAGTAGGCAACGTGCCGTAGCTTCTGTAGTACATATCTCGCCATGTAGTCGTGATGGCGATGAGTTGCCTCAGCAACAACTCAGCACCAATTGAATTAACGCGACTTCCGTAGCTGAACAAAGCCTTCGCTGTGGCTGCGATAGGGTGAAAATTGTGTAGAACTCTTTCAACCTGGCAATATTATATGCTGGCACAATCGGCGTTTGCTACCTGGCTGCCTCTTGTCAGTGCAAAAAACGATTTCTTATGGATTGCGTCTCTGTTTTCATTGCCAGAGTTTTCAGGCGGCAAAACCAACTGCCTACCTTCTGATCACCTTAAAGCTCAGCAGCGCTTACTTAAATGCTAAACTAAATATTATGCAAAAAGCCCTATGCGACAAATTTGAAATTTAGCAGGAGAAGCAAACAGCTTTCTAAATTTGCATAAGAAATGCAATAAAATCTTCTTTTTTTTTTGTTTAAGATATGGCTTCTGATTTTGGCATAGAGGTGTATTTAAGAGCCAGCTTTGTTTTCTAGTTACAATCATAAATCTCCCTTCCACAGAAATATTTGATATATGTACACTCTAAAAAGTTGTTTAAACTTACGCATATTAAAAGAGGTAACCAGTTTCCTCTTTTAATGTGTGCAAATAACGGGTGATGACAAAAAAACGTTTTCAAATGTAACTCCAATGTGAAATTGAAGTTCAAGCACAAATTTTAACCAAAAGTAAGTAATGCTCTACATCGCAATATCCGAGAAAGGAATTTCGAGGCCTTGGTTCAAGCCAAGTGGCCTTGCAGTGAATCAAGATGTGTACCAGAAGGAATATTTAGGAACAATTTTGATCCCTTTTCTTAAAAAGTATCATTCTGATGGTAACTATGTTTTCTAGCCTGATAAAGCGTCGTCCCATTACCCAGTTAAAACGCAGGAGTTCTTAAGTAAACGAAAAGTTTCTTTGGAAATTTAACTTCGATGGTATACAAAAACAACCGGAGAGCTTAAACTTGTGAAGAACTCATAAAAATAATCCACGCATGTATACGTAAAATAAACAAAAGTTCTGTTCAGCGGTCATTCGAAAGTATCCCTACAAAGCTCCGACGTACGGCTGATAGAGGACCTCTTTCCCCTATACATTAATCCATATACTTATTTCTTAAAGATATTTTTCTGTTACCAAACGATATCTCCCAAAATATTTTATCAAATTAAATGAATGAGACTTCATTTTGAAGAGGGGAAGCCCACGTACTTGCGAAAAATAGTCACGTTGTTAAAATTTGATAATTTCTTAAAAAAGAAAGTGTTTTAAAAAGCTAAAAGCACTGTATCTGGTTAATCTATCTCCATATCTTCCATAATTCTCCAAATTTACTGAGTGAAATACCATTTTGAAGGCCAGCTTCACCGCTTTAGGCAAAAAATGTAAAAAATTTAAAATCGGTTGCCAGATGTCTATAATTTTAGTGAATTAAATATACATTTTAGGGTATTTAAATGCACTCTCATCCAGGAGTAGTAATTTTGAATAGGGTTACCAACTATCTAAAAATTTCAATCTCTAAATATATAAAACAAAATTTGCCGAAAAATAGAAAACCCCGAAAAAATTAATGTCCCATATATTTTTATAGGAATTTTTTGATTTATTTTAATTTCTATCGTAATATTACAATTGAAATGTTTGCCACGTTTAAAATTGTATCAATGCTAAAAAATTATGTAGGTTAGGTTACAGTGTGTTGTAAGTTTTTAGCGGCCCCATCTACAGTTTCTGGATAAGATCAAATCGCTTAGAAGATACATAGTTCGAATTTTTCGTCATTGGTGATTAGTCGTGCAAATCAAAACTATCAGCAACGCGTCCGAGTTAATGAACAGCTTCGAGTGCATATGTTTCGAACTTGTGCAAGACGAACTAAGGATATCGAAATTGATCAGCGTCGTGCGATTAATCGTGTTATGATACGCCAGATCATTTTAAATTCAAGAACTTCGTCACGGAAACAACGCTTTGGTTAGATTATTTAACAGACCCTCTGACGACCACAAACCCATAACCAGAGCAGATAAATGTACCACTGCAAGCCGTTAACGTTGACCAAAATGTTTTAATAAAAAATTAATTTTGAGCGAGACGAAGGCCGCCGGATCCGCTAGTTTTTCTTAATGCTCCTCAGCTCAGCAAATAATTCTAATGTTAACTTTTTGTGAAAAAATTAAATGAACCCTTTTTATAGCGTTTAAAAAAAATTCACAATTTTTTTTTCATCATCCGTTATACACCGTGTTAATTGAATTAAACACTGAATGTTTACTTTTGCATACCATATCTGTGGCGTAAAGCAAGATGAAAATTTGTTTATTGAATTCTGATCACAATATTACACAGTTTTAGACATAGAATGTTTAAAATTCATTAATAATGAGTAATTAACGTTTATGGATAGAAGAGGCTGTATTTTTACTTTCAAATGTTTGCAATTTTAAACATTTCTTCTTTGGTGTTTTATAGTGTTATAAGTATTTTTTTTTTATTTTTATCGATTTCATAACTGATGTTTTTATCGATAACTTCAGAAAACCCCGTTGGTGGTTCCCTACTCGATAATTTTATAAAAATCGTTTTAGCACGCGCTATAGTAATGTTATCGCAATAGATATTGCTATCGGTTTTGTTATCGATAATGTTATCGTTATGATTATTATCTTCACCATTATCGTTATTAACATTTTATCAACAAGCGTTGCCGCTAAAGTTGTTAGAATTTTTTTGTAATCGGAATTGTTTTTAATAACTATACAAACCATTGTCGAAGTCGTTATCGATATTTTTATCGATTACGTTTAACCAGTTTAATTTGGCAGACCGCAGTTATGTATTTTGAAACATTTTATTTAAAACTATACTCATTTGTTAACCCTTTGCATTATTTTTCTTTTGCAGGTTCTTAAAGCGAAAATTGCTTAACTCAAATAGTTATACATATATATGTACATATATATTTTTTTATATTTTATATTCTTCAGCTATTAAATAATTTCTTTTAACTTTTCTTCTTTTAGCCACATTCCAACTCACGCCAACTTCAGTAGCAAAAGGGTTACCTTTAACTCTGGTCAACTACAAACAGTCCTCATCAGTGCATCCACAAAGGGGATTTGAAAAATGTTCGGACATTTGCAACATATGACAACTTCTTGCCACCGCCATCGCCCATTCCCTACCGACACTTCCACAGCGTCAAACATTTCAGCGCAGCTTAGTGTGGATTTATTGCTAAAGCCTGTTGTCAGTGTAAATTGACCGTGACACAAGTAGTCACTGCCAACGCGCTGAGCGAGCTGAAGGAAGTCAAAAGTTGGAAATCCTCCTCCTGCGAGCACTGTATTGGTGGTGAGTATAAATTTCAGTTTGTCTGTTGACCGCGGTGTTTGGGTAAGGGGACGGCCAAAATTGGGGGAAGCAAAATATTTCACATTGTATATCGGCTTACCGGCGTGTGTTCAAACTAGTAAAATAAACTAGCAGCTGTTGAATTTGTAATTTCGCATAGAATTACAATTGTTGCATTCAAGCGCCTTTTATTCTCCTTCTGCTACAACTAAGTGTGTACTCTGCCATAAGCGGCTTATGATCAATGCACCAATGCACTGTGCTAGCCAATTATATGCGGATTTAATTCTCGAAGCATGCAAACTATGTATCTAAAGCAATCAGGTTTTTCAAGTAGACAAATGAATGAATGAATACCGTCGAGTGGAAGCACTAAAATAGAATGCAGCATACATGCATACATACATACGAGTACATACCTGGCTGCCATATGTACGCAATTATATCGAGATTTTACGATTTAATTGCTGCAGCTGAAAATATTTTATCTCAGTTTTTATGTGTTTATATGTTTGCAAATGAGCATGTATGTATGTATGTATGTTTGTTATAGCCCCATTTTGAATTGCAGTTTGTTAAATCACTATGAAGTGCTCATAAACTTTCTATTTGAAATCGTCAACTCTCTCTTACTGCCTTTAAATTTTATTCATAAGAGCCTTTTAGCCTTTGGCCGCATTCTTATCGCTTTTGGCCTGTGGTGCAACAGGTCGTATGCGTGATTTGTGTTGACCACATTTTATTGTGGCTACCTACCTGTTGGTTTTGGTTTTGCTGCTGGTTGCTTAAAACCTTCGCCGGCAATCTGCTTGCCAAATGCGGCAAGAGTAATGCTTTCCAATTTACGACTTTCAAGTGAAGTAGGTAATTTTCTAGACTATTACTCATATGCATAGTTGCTTTCTTACGAGCGTTCATAGACTTGCAAGTAAGTTTGTGTTTGGTGTATGGAGTACAGTTGTCTGACTGAATAAATTTCATAGCAACCACGCACTCAGAGGCTTTTGTGATGTAATCTTTATATTAGTAGCAAATAGGCTAGTATTATTCACTTATTCCTTAATTTTAAGGTACATATTAATTTAATTAATTTAAAATTAAAGAGCAAACGACTTTAATTTTAAAATGCATCACATTTGAAATTATTTTAAGTAGTTAAATACCAAAAAAAAAAAAAATTGCGGGTTAGGCCACTTCTGCGCTCACAGCCTCATATTAGATTAAATTTCAATATTTTCGAAAAATTTTAATATATCGCACACCTAGATCCAAATAGAGCTAACTCAAAAATTAGATCCGGAAATGTAACTGCGTGTGTGTGGTACAGATTCAACGCAATTAATAAATAAACAAATATAACAGAAAAAAAAAATGTATATTTGCATTTATTAGAGATAAATCCTACGAATTGATTTATGCAAAAAAATTGACCTAAATCTTTGTTGAGTTAGCTCTTCTTAGATCTAAGTGTGTGATATAATAACGACACCGGTGTTGATAACGACAGCGGTAACAATAAAAATCGATAGCTAAGACGATAGCAACATCGATAACCATAACAATAATTGAAATCCAAACAAACTAACCTCAATCTGATTTCCTTGTTATTTTCGATACTTTGTGTTTTTAGAAATAATTTCTTGACACTTTCTCCTAGCACAAATTCGATTATACATTTATGCATAATAAAAAGAATATAGTAATTGATTTTTTTTTAAATCTATTTCGCCAAAGGTATCAAGTCATTCCTCTGTTGCACCAACGTCTTTTCATATAAACGCAAAATGCCCTACTTTCTCCTTCGAACTGAATTGGAAAAAAAAAATCCCAACGGTCTTTAATGCACCACAAATAAAATTTAATCTACTTACAAATTTCTCTCATAAATCAATTAAGAAAACGCATAGAAAAATTTATGTCAAAAGTTCAGCCACAATTTGCGGTTAATAGTGTCTTTATTCAACCCACTTAACTACCCACAAAGCAAAGCTCACCGCCAATCTCCCACGAAAAACAGCCATTCAGCCAACCGAATGCTCACATAGCAAACCCCCTCCCACTCGCTACTATCTATAGAAAAAGCCGGCGCACAAAAAATATATACATACATATGTATGTATGTAGGTACCGCATAGCCGGCAGGCCACATAAATATCCGAGCATCGTCGACGTCGCGACGACTGATGGCCGCAATGGCATTTTAACCTTTTCGCATTTGCCATTTGGCACATAATCAACACGTGGTAACGTTTACAATTAGGCACAAAGGCGCACAGCCAGCCAACCGCCAGCCATCTTGCAGCCAGGCAACCAGGCAACCAGGCAGCGAGGTATCGTTGTTACACCGCTGCACACAAAAAGCGCATAAAAATGAAAGCAGCAGCAGCAGCGCTGCAAATGTCGACGAAAGAAAAAATTGTAAAAAGTTAAAACTTAGAAAAAAGTACGCGTTAAATTAATGAGTTAAAGGCCAAAAGAAATAAAATGAAACGTGAAAGTGAGCAGCAAAAGATGCAAAGTAAACATATTCAAATAAATTTCATTTCTTCCCCCTCTTTCTTTCCTTTTTTTTGGCTGTGAACTTGCATTGCGCCTTGTTCGTAACTAAAAGTACCTACATACAACTTTGGCGCAATAAAAACCCTTGCGGGGCGCTTAAAAGGTGAAGGTGTGAATTATGCTTGCTCTGCGAATATTCGCATTTATTTTATTTGAAAGATTTATTTAAATCCGCTTTAATGCTTCAAGGCCAACGCCTAGCGCCCACCCACCGGTTTTGAGATTTATAAGTGAAAGTTTGCGGGCTATTTGCACTTTTAATGGGAAATACGGTGCGTACCTGTAAAGTTACGCGGCTGTAGAAATACGTCAATAAAAATTTTTTGTCTAAAGTTGACATTTCGCGGTGGTAATTTTTTTAAATGAAGTTGAGGTCAGTGCCTGCTGTGCTTGGCATAAACCTTGGAGTTTGTAAAGTTCGGAGGACTTCAACTGGATATTGTCCTTGTCACCGAAGGCTTTTTTTCAAAGAAACTACTTAGTTCACTAAGTATCTGAGGCTTTAATATTGTAGAAAGAGCATCTATATGGACACGAGGCCTTCTTTAATGGTCGGTCAAGTGTGTAGTCTCTCCTGAGTGTGTAGAGTGCTGCAAACGCTCTGGTGACAGTTGATGTTCTCACAAGAGTATAGCGCTATCGTGAATTAATACAATAATATCCAGTGATATTAAAAATACCTGTGAAATAGGATTTAAATACAAAATACGTATTTTGAAAATACAAATACATTTGAAAATACTTTTAAAATAACATGTTTAAAAATTATAAGCGCACCACATATTGACTTTAACAATTGATTTTTTGTCATTTGATTCTTATAGATTTTATAAAAAATACAATTTATTCTTTAACAAAATCCAAATTTTAAACATGGTGCAAAAAAAATCTTTCTTAAAAATTTCAAGCTTCTTAATTAGATATCTTAGAAAAATTTTGAGTATGCAGTTTTGTAGCCAATTCAATTTTAGTATAACAAAGTGGAAGTTTGAAGTAGCCAGGACAAGCCGTTGATTTTTGGCATTTTTTTCTGTTAAGCGGGTTGCTCATATCCTTCCACACAAAAAAAAAACCTTCGAACATACCTTGTATGAAAAAAATGGAACAACACTGTTAGCGAAAAAATTGCCAAATTGTGGTCTCGTCTTGCGCAAATTTTTGTGTTGCGCTTTGCATGACCTTCTTACATTTTTGGTACACCGCATAAGGTAATTTGCAAAAGCCAAAAAAATTAATGACAGTGTTGTAAAGTAAAACTTTGTGATGTCACGAATAATGAAGAATAGAAAAAGTATTTTAAAATACAAAATGCAAATACTGCTTGAATAAGTTTTAAATACTTGTATTGTCAGGCTTAGCTTCCGTTATAGTTCAACTCCTTGGTACTTTCATTTATTCTTTGCTTTAATTTTTTTTATTTATTCATTCAACCCTTTTTGAGTCTGTTTAGCTTAGGGAGAGCGGGAGGCCCGGGTTAGAGTAGAGATTGACTTGGAGGAGTAAAGGAGAAAGGGAGAACCTTTTGTTGCGTGTATTTATGAATTGAGCTCAATGAGCTCATATTTTTTAAAGGCACACTTCCATACAACTAAGCACCTCCTAAGCCTGATATGATAGGGCGAGAGAGAGAGAGAGAGAGATTTGCCTACAGGCATATGAAGCGTTAGCGCAATATGTGACCCTTTTACCATTAATTTATGGGGGACTCCATTGGAGGAGACCTGCTCTAGCTGCCGAAGCTGCTGTGCAATGAGATGAGATGTATTCAGGGATGGCTTGTAAGCCGTAGCTTACTATCATATCAAAAATTACTCCGGGAGTGGAGTGTGGGCGATGCAAGCATCGTTTGATGTACCAAGCATAGGAGCGTTGACCATAGTTGTGAAGGCCAGCGACTTATTCTTTCAACTAGTTCAGCGAGGAGATATTTGAGAATTACATGAAAAATTCATATCCCCTTTGGCATGAGCGAAATGCTTCTAAACACTAGTGTGTATTGTGTGTTCGCTGCTCTTGTTTTAGGGAAATGTAATAAAAGTGTGTCTATATCCAACACCGGCTACATCCCTATTTCCCCCTGTCAGCTGTGTCTTCTATGTTTGTAGCTGCCTACTTGGCCAGTTTCCAATTATGATAGTTTTCAGTGCCATTAGTGCTCGTTGTCAGAAGCGTCTAACTAGTCGCCTCAACCCTCAGACCTCAAACGTACTCTTTCATATTCAATTCCCTTACAGAATTACCACTGAGTTGATTGTATCTTGGGGGTTCGGCGTAGCCGGTCGCTAGTCGCCAGTCATCTTAAGTTGTTCTCCATTGGGGCTGAATTGGTAAGTCATCTAATGAGGCCGCAGTGATGTAGATTCACAGAAGCAAATACAAATACTATTACAAACTGGCGATCTGCTATTCCTTTGCGTTGGCAGTGTCTTGTATGGTCTCTAACTGTGGCATTTTCTGGCTAGGCAACGGACATCTATGTAATTGTTATCGTTCTTGCCGCTGGGAGTGTCACCTCCCATTTTCTTCTTTACTTTACATTTAGCATCCGTTTTCCTCCTGCTTCCTGTTGCTGCTGCTGCTGCTGCTGTTGCCCTGAACTTATTTAGTGACAGCTGTTTGCTGCTTAAGAAGCTTAAAAATTCCAAGTGACGAAATGGCAATAAGCAGTTACAGTTGGCAGTTGCCAGCTGCCAGAAAGAAGCGTGATGCGGTTGTGGAGCAGGTGAAGGCACAAATAGCAGAAGAGTGTATTTATATAAGAAGGTGGACAATGAGTGTGACAAAGCAATTTGCGGGAATTGTTACAACTCAGGTTCCAGTTGTGGTGGTGGAAATATTACGATTTTATTATTGTAGTCGTGAAGAAGCTTGTAGCCACCTGACGCTAACCGAATTACGTCGCTTCGACAAAATGAAATCATTATTTATCATTATTTTGCATTCTCAGATTTCTAGCGTGACCGTCAGTGTTAAAAAGTATGGAGTGTGGCTCAGTGGTGGAGGTGGTGGATGTCTAAGAAAAGGTGTGCGGTTAAGCAGAAAATGGGGACTTTGCAAATGATTAAATGCACTTTGGTGCTACTTAGTAATAAATGTTTGCCGCAAGGACATTTAGCAACTTCGGTGAGAAAAGCAACAAGCTTATTTGAGACTAAAAAAAAAGCTACGACAATGAAAAGTTTGCGGAACTTTTTCGAATATTTTTCCTTTGCAAGCATTTATAAAATGAACAAGTCAACAGCCAGAGGGTGCTGCTTTCTTTTCGAGGAAAATATCTTTTGTTGGACGCAAATTAAATTTTTGTCGTGAGTTGTTAAAATGAAATATTTTCTATTGCAAACAACTGACTTTATTGCCTTAAGGGACCATTTTATTGCGAACACAATGTAATTTTTTTAACTAATGACGCATCCGATTAGGTATTACAAAATTATTGCTGTCAAATGAATGTCACACAAATCTGATGGTACTTTCAATATTTACGAGACACGTGGGACTCGGCGCTATCACAGATTTTTCGTGAAAGTTTCGAAAATGCTTCGTAGCAATTCGGATTCAGTGAACGCATTTTTATAGATTTCACGAAAAATCGGATAACGATGGCTTCAGTGATGGGCCTGATTAAATATAATGGCACCTTAAACACTGGGCCGCGGTTTAGATGTAAACTCTAACAAAGGAGATATAAAATCCCAACTTTTCAACCTCCCTCAATTGGCGGCTTTCCGCTAGCATTTTGATATTGTCAAGCCTCGGGCCTCGATCAGCTTCGTTTTCCTGGAAGCTGGCTTTTGGCAAGCCCTAGTGTTTTTCGTCGAGCGTAGTTAACTGGCTATAGTTAATCATAATTAAACCAATTTCATTGTACTTTGACCTAGTCCATCATCGTTTAACAGCTAGAGAGTGTGCAAAACTCTGCTTTGAGGAACTTCGAACTATGCATAGGCTTGTGCAATGCTAATCCTTTTGAATGTAGGTACATATCGAGCCCTAACCGCCAAAATATGATGCAGAAATGCTCTTAGAACATTTAGGATGGGTGGGTAGGGCAGGTGTTTTTTTTGCGAAGAACTCTGGATCAACCCCATATTTATACTACGGGATATTTTGAAAAAATTTCGCAAGTCTCTTTGATAAATCTTTCGAAAACGGTCAGAGAATGCCCAATTACTCTATCGATCGTGCCAGGTCACAGATAACTTCATGGCGATACAAATCACTCTTTGGGAATTTTCGCCAACTAAGAGGAGGATAGAGGCTCCACTGGCTACATGTGAACTACTTTGTGCTCGAAAATCCTAGAATGCAAGATAGATGGGTCCCTATGGCCATGGGTAGACCGGTGGCGGTGTAGAGGTGTTCCAAAATCTAAACAAACTAGATATTTTGTTACTGGTGATAGTTCTAACTAGCCATTGTCTGATCGCTACCAAAAAGCCGCATAGAGTGTAGGTGCAAAGTCCGCACACTATCGATATCGATAACAATAAATCTGTAGCATGAAAAAATCGATAACAACAACAATTAAAGTATCGATAACGATAAGATTTTTGGTGATGATCACGATATTGATAGAAAAAAACTAAATGGAACTTTTTTCCAAAACCAATTTTTTCAATAACCCCTAGTTTACAGGATAAATGCAGCTTCTGAATAAAATTTATTTTTCAGACTAATTTTGGATTTCTAAAGCCAAATATGATACTTATTTTTTCGAGGACACTTTTTCGAAATATTTATATGTATATATAAAAAAATATATATATAATATTATACCGTTCACAAGTTATCTGTAGCGACTTGCCTCCCCCCTTCATTTTATTTCCACGATTCGACTTTTACAAGCACACCTCTGTAGTTATTTACATTCCTACATTTGAATTCGCTATAAATTTTGGCTCAATGTGAAAAACGCTTACAAGCAGATACACACATGGAAGCCTATAAACAAATATGTATACAGGGTGTCTCAGAAGTCGGCGTCAAGCCGAAAAGGGGTTACAGGCCAGGACAAAGTGGCGTCACTCTCTGTCTCGCTCATACTACGTAAAATGACTCTCTTCGTCTCACTCAAACTAGAATTACCTTCAAAGTTACGGCTTCAAGGAAAATCTTGGGTACGCTACAATGGGTTTAAGTATTTAAGTAAGAAAAAAAAATTGGAAAGCTGAGTTTCTTTACAAAAATCAAAAATGTCCATAATTTAAGAAACAATCTAGTAAGTGTCATACTTGCCAAACTTGTGCAGCATTTTTTTTTCAGTACAGTCAATTAAAATTTAACGAAGCATTAAATTTGAAATTTTATTATTTATTTTCTTCCAAGCTAGAGCAGTTGGCTATAAATTTAAGACGACAATTTACAAAAAGCATTACTCAGAATTACATTAAAATTGAGAAAAAGTATAACTTTTACTACTACAACTGGAATTAAAAAACCATCACAGGGTGTAGATTTTTTGAACGCCTTTAATTTTAAAAATACAAGACATAGATTTTTTTTTATATTTTACTGATAACTATTATGACCTGGCCTGTCACCCGTTTTCGGCTTGACGTCGACTGCTGGGACACCCTGTATATGTACATATGTATACATGTACCTTCATATGTAGCATTCAAGTATTTAGAAATGTTTCAAAAAACCGCGACATTCGTTGGCTTGTATATTTATTTGGAAAAGATGCAGCACAAAAACCAAATTCTACATACAAATTTGAACACTGGAAAGAGTTTAAGGTAACTAGTTCGCAGGGGTGAGGTGACTGAATCCACATACACTGGCGCACACTCACGTGCAGACGGGCGCAGAGAAATTATTACCTCATGAAAATTCAATTACAGCTCTTTGCTGCCATTCGCCACAGCGTCGCGCGCCCCCTTTGCCTTTACGTATCAACAAACATACTTACATAGCAGTTATACAGAGCTACACATGTGTACTCATATATGTATATACTATTACATTTCAATGCTTTGAATCACTTTCCATGTGCTAAGGTCCTTAAAAACCCACACACATACTCACTCACATGCATGTGAATACCAAAATTTATAAGCACTTAAACGTAGCACATATTATGTGGCACTCTATGTAGCACATTAACCGCGTTCGCCGCACTCCGCCACTCCCCGAAACCTCCGCTTCCCTAATCATCTTTTGCTATTCACTTTGCCAAACTGGAGCTTTAGCTCTCAACGCATGGAGCCAACTTTTGTTGCCAAAACATATGGAGTTTTTGGTATCAATTTTTTCGTCTGAGCTGCGACCGCCCCTCGGGTCTTAAGCGTTTCTGGCGTAACGCTGCTTGAAGTACTGTACGCGCGCCACTGCTGCTGTCACTGTTGCTCTTATACATTTCAGCGCTTTGCCAAAACATTTCCACATTTTCACCGCTTTCGCGGATTTGCACATTCAATGAAGCTTGGCGACGACTCAACAGCGCAGATCTGTGCGGCAGACGGACGGCGCAAGTGCAAGTTATGGGTGGCGCGCTAGTTGGTGAACATAGAGTTTGCTGTCGCTATTTATACATACATATATGTATGTATGTGTGTACATATACACTCACTCAAACACACGCCCTAATAACCATCGAAATGCGCATAAGTAGGTGCTCAAGTTTATTGAATGTGCTGACACTCAAAACCAAAGCGAAAAACACAACCGCGGTGACTACGTCGCTGCGCGCCAACTTTGACTCTACTTTCGGTCGCCCAGCCCAGCGTCGAGCTCATCAGTGGCTGCAAAAACTATTTTCAAGTCCATTTCAACTAAATTTTCAGCCATCTCCACGCTGCTCCCGACAGCCACACTGCCGTTACTTCTTGCACTCAACAGCTGCGCGCAGGGACTTCACTCTACACTCCATCACTAACCACTACCTGCTGCTCCACATTTCAGGTGTGTTTTTGGGCAGCATACTTTGATGAAATTCTGTTTTTAGAACGACCACACTCTCTGCCGGCTGACGGCTACCGGCTGCTTCTCCGCCCGTCCAAATGCTTTTGGCCATCTTTATCGCCGCTGCTTTTGTGCTGGCTGAAGTTTTGTTGTAGTGTCGGCGGTGACGCGGTTTCCTGGTCACATTAGAGCAAACTTATGCAGCCACAAAAAATGTCATTTCCCTACTTACATGTGTATTTGCTGGCATGTGAGTTCATATGTATGTGTTTGTTAGCGACTGTCAGAGTGTTTGAATTGAAAATTGCTTATTCGATGGTCACAAAATGTAGCGTAAGTGGGTCAACTAAGTATGTGCCGAAAAGCAAGATAAATGTTATGTGGCAAGGTCTGTGGCAAAGGAGCGAAGGAGTAGCACTCAAGCGCAACATAGAGATTGCCAACTGGCTTTGCAGTGCGAACTTATAAAATTTAACGAATATTGTGACATTGGTCTGGTTGCAGACTTGGCTTATGGTGGCTGCACCTAGTTAGAGCACGATTCAGAAAATATTCTATCATTCTTAAACCTAGTGAGATGAGCCTTAAAACCAGATGGACGTCTCTTTTTTATGATGAGAGCTAGCATTTTTTTTGTCAAAACAAAGCACAAAAAACGCGTGCAGAAAACAGCACTCAGACTAGATGCTTCGTATTTCTGATGGGGGCTTCGATGGCCGAAGAAGAGAGTGCCATAACTGGTTGCAGACCAAGGAATGCCTGGTCTGTGCCAACTCTGGCCAAATGGTCAGATGTCTCATTACCAGATATTTACGAGTGACCTGGCACCCAGAGTAAATCAAGCTCGTTGTGTTTACCAACACAATTTAGTAGAGACTTGCATTTACGAAAGAGTTTGGAAGTAGTTAGAGTACTGGCCAATGCCTTAAGCGCAGCTTGGCTGTCACTGCAGACATGTAAACTCCTTCCCCTCCACCCATTTTCCAGCACGTACTCCATGGCCCTGAGTATTGCAAATAACTCAGCCTGGAAGACTGAAGCAAGCGAAAAGTGAAGCTTATCCCCGTTATCTTCTATAAAGTGACGGTAAATGCAACAGTGAGTCAAGAGTGGCGGCAGGCGGTATAGGGAAAGCTTCCGTACAGCACACGGCGATTGTTCTGCTCCACCATACCAGTGACGCATAGCTGATTGTGGGTCTGATCACAGAGGTACAAATCCAGAGGAATCCTTTCGGTGACAGACCCCACATTTTACCAAAGACCTGTTTACATCGCCAAAAAGCTCCCAGCGCTCTGAAGGTCTTCTGATCCACATGAGACTTCCAAGATAGTTTTGTATACAGAATTACTCTTAGATACTTCACTTCGGGAGAAGACTGAATTGTGACTCTTTTGAGTGTGAGAGGGGAATGAGACTTTCCGACCTTCTCCTTCTAGCGGTGAGCCCATTTGCAAGCCTAGCTGTTTGACCCAAGTTTTCATTCCCGCTGCAATATTCTATAAAAGAGGCCCTTTTCGCAGAGCGAATTTGCCTCTTATAATCTTTTTGCATGCAGCGATAGCATTCCCAGTCCCCCTCAAAATTAGTTTTGAGGTACCGATTAGGAATTTTCTCGCCCCTCCCCTCAACTTCCCCAGCTCCTTGGTCCATAAAGGAACAGGCGTACGGCTAAGAGGTGGACGAGACGGACAAGCCTTATCCAAACTGCCACGTAGAGAGCGAGCATTACTTCGAACTGCGAAAATTCAAACTTCAAATTTTTTTGTAAATCACTATATCCGATTCCGCCACAAGCCATGTAAGCGAGAAGAATTCTGCTATTTACATCCTCAAAAAAGTCACGGAATCGAAGTCTTACAGCCATACCTAAATTAGCGCGTTGAGCGTTTTTCTTGTATGCCTATTTCACTCTAGCACAGTGAATTTATATACGACAGAAAGAGACAGGCTGATAGGCGCAACGCCCAACGCGCTTATTTAGGTATGGCTCTTACGCTTACGCTAACCGAAGTCCATTCATTGTCGCATGGAATCGAAGTTGTTTTTTCGGAAAATAGCAAAGAAGTATAGTCGCTATCCTGAGAGTTAGAAACCCGTCTTCCAACGGCATTCAAACATTCCTTTCGCTTACTTACTCCCCATTTTGTCAGCATATGCACGTATAA
>JAPVRG010223869.1:0-10411 GCA_029783565.1 Rhagoletis cerasi | reverse complement strand
ACCCATTCGCTTTGCTTCTCTATCTAATCCCGAGAAGGCAGAACAGACGTAGCTCTTGTTTTTACCGATAATGTCGATGTCGTCGGCATACGCCAGAACTCAATAACTTTTAGTTATTAATAAAATACATATTTGGCTTGTAAATTAAAAAAAAAACATGTAAAATTTTACGATGAATTTTGAAGCACCTTGTTATTGTGGCACCAAAAACGGACATTTGAGTTTTATAAGAGTATTGCCATTTAAAAGAAACAATACGTCTATCGATTTTGGTAGTTATTGATTACGTGACTACTTAGATACAACTTTTTATCATAAGTGGGCAGTGCCACGCTATCTTATCAAAATCATTAGTTTATCTTATTTAATGCTTAAATACGTCATTATAAGACAAATCTCATTTTATTTTTTTATTTTTTACTAAAAACATTTTATTTTTGCATTTTTCCAAAAAATTTCGACTTTGACGATTTTTTTTGAAGCACCCTGTATCTGTAACATTCTGGGCTTTCACACAATAAAACTTCAAATAATTAGCTTTCATTTGCATTTAAAATATCTTCATTGGTTCAAAAGTTATGATTTTTGCAAAGAAAAAACTCAAAAGGCGCCACTGTGCGTCGGTTGGTGTAGAAAGGGCAGCGAGGTACTTTTAGTAACTTCCGCGAAGCCTTTCTAATCAGCTTTATTAAAATTGATGTAGGCCCGGTGTTTCGCGGAAGCAAAGTCGGCAGCTTTATCGATCGAGGAGATGATCTGATGCTAAGGTCGCCATGATATGCTGTTTATCAGACCAGCGCTGACTATTGTTATGTCTGGCGAACTGCAGCAGCTGCCCATAATCCTGCTGGGTGCGTCGTCGTTCATTGTGCTGAATGTCGAATCGTCTATCTGCTCAGCCAACTGTGTTCCCCTGCGATCATTTGACAGGCTTGAATGCCAAAGATCGTGGTGCGCATTAAAGTCACCAACTACCATACGGGTTTCACCTCTGAGGAGCGCACCTATTTCAGGGTGATATCCTGCAGGGAAGCTGGTGACAGGGGGCATATAAACGTTAAATATTTCGAGCTCGACATCGCCTGACCGGATAGCAATGCCCTGACATTCTAGGGTGGTATCCCTGCGGTCGATGTCTGCTTCGATAAGACGATACTGCACGGTGTGGTGCGTGATGAACACTAAGCCTCCACCATTATCTCGCTCGCGATCTCGACGGTGCAAATTGCTGTGCAACTTCGTCGCTTGGACCGCAGCTATCAATACACCATGCCTTCCCATGAAGACGGTTATCTCTTCAATCTTACTCTGTAACCCGTTACAGTTGAACTGAAAGAGCTTAATGTGGCTCGGGAGACATATTGTGGTCGATGGCCTTACCGCCATTGGCTGTATGCGCTGCTGCGGGAGATGCCACCCTGTGGTGGTGGTGGGTGGCGTCGCAGTAGGGGCATGCGACTGTGCAGCGCAGCACTGGCCTTCAAAGTTCCTCGTCCAATCCCGCGTAGTGCGAAGGCCTGAACATACCCTACCACACCGGACCACAACATCACACAATAGACACAACCGCACCACCATCACCAACACCACCACCCACACGCCGCCGCCAACAACTCCTTGTTCCACCGACAATCTGCACAGTTTGTCCGACCATGATGTTCCGTAACGTGGCATCAGTCAAGTGCACCTGGTCTGACACACTGTGCAGATTGTCGGTGGAACTAGGAGTTGTTGGCGGCGGCATGTGGGTGGTGGTGTTGGTGATGGTGGTGCGGTTGTGTCTATTGTGTGATGTTGTGGTCCGTTTATTGTGTTGTGTTGTGTGTCTGTGCTGTTTGTGTAGAGCTGCTCAGGTAGACGGGGGGTAGCCGTGGAGACTACTCTATTAGAGCAGCAGGGGGCCACAAAGGATGTGGTCTACTGCCGGTGTGTCCGAAGGCCTGAGCAGACTCTAAGATGACTATACCCGTTGTAAATATTGCATTTGACCGAGGTGGAGTTGTGGTATATTCGTCTCTGGCAAACGCTGCAGGTGTAAACTTCTGGCCCAAGGTTGGACTCGATCCCAGCCCTGAGTAGGAGGATACGTAGCAGATGCAGCCCCATGGACAAACAACCACTGAGACATTTAACCGACCTAAACGGGGTTAGATCGCCGGAGCAACAGCCCTTGGTCGAGTCATTCCAGTACGTAGAACCGGCTGTCGTGGGAATGACACATATGCTTCTCCTCCGATTTGTGGCGTGCGCCCTGATGTTGTCACACAAAGGGGAAGGACCTACAGTTTAACGCCGACTCCGAACGGCGATTGTATTTATGAGAAGCTTTTTTCACGGCAGAAATACAGTCGGAGGTTTGCCATTGCCTGCGGAGGGGTGACCGCTGTTGGGAAAACCCCCTTTTTCTACATTTTTTGCGATGTTGCTTTGACCAGGGCTTGAATCCAGGCTCTGCGGAGTGGAAGCGCGCACTGCTTACCAGGGTTTAAAATTGCTTGATTAGTTGCTACAGCAATGTGTTTGTTCTTGCTTTGGCTTTGAAAATAAAATAGCAACAGCTCCAGCACAAGCAATACTTTGCAGCACGAACATGAGAATGTTGCTTTGACTTTGAAACAAAAACAAACCAATTGCAAAAGCGATCGCACACGACACGGTTGCAGCACACTTTGGTTTCTGTAGCTAGCATTTTGAAAGGAAAAAAAAAACAGCAGCACACGACTGCACGCGACTGCTGTTTTTTTTTTCTGCTGCGAAGCAAAATATGAATTTATATTTGCCGCTGCGAAGCTGCTGAGCGGCAGTCATTTTTCGGTAGTCATTTTTGGAAAGTCATTATCTAAACGTGACAAAGCGAAGCAGTATGGAAATATTTTAAAAATATTATAGACGAAAGGGTTGTAATATGTTCTGTATGCAGCGAAGATGATGTGGAGATGGTAAATGAAGTGTACATGTAAAACATAAATTCGTATGATAATTTTCCAGACATTCGTGTTGGTGAAATACAAATTTGTCGTTGCGCTGCACATACAGCTCAACTGTGGGCTTAGATGTAACAAAAACGCCGAAATTAGGAAATTTGTTTAAACTGCCGCAATTTGGCTAAGTTTTGTAAAAAAAACTCTAATGGCTGCCGAGAAGTCCTGGAGCTAATATAAGTAAGAGTTCCTTCTTGATCCTCGATTCAATCACACGTTAGAGCCAACCCAAAAAAAAATTGCCATTTCGTATTTAAAAAAGTTGTGGCATAAGATAAAACAATTTGATAAGGGTGAACAGTAGGGTGGTCCAAAAATGTATGGAAGAAAAGTAAAGTCAGAAATTTAATGCTCTCATCCCCTAGGATTGTTCTATACCGAAAAAATTAAACCCCTGTTTGTTTATTTTAAAATAAAACAACTAAAGAAGTCTAAGTTCGGGTAAAACCGAACATTAAATACCCGGCGCACGTATGAAACATTGTTTTTTCACGATACTGAAAACTAACGTTACGTGGTAAACAGGGGAGGTGTTTTTACCCTTTTTCAAACATTATCGATAATTTAGCTATGCTTGGTAGAAATCGGCAAAGCGGTTACCGATATAAACTTAAGTAGTCATGAATAGAAGTAAGCGTGCCAAGTTTCGTTGAGATATCTCAATTTTTACTCGAGTTATCGTGCGGACGGACGGACGAACGGACAGACAGACATGGCTTAATCGATTTTTTTTTTCATTCTGAGCATTTTGGTATATATATGTCTATATCGTTCTCGATTCCTTTAGGCTGTTACAAACAATCGTTACGTGGACAAAGTTATAATACCCTTGTTCACACAGTGCGCTCGGGTGTAAATATATTTAGAGGTCGCTCAAAGCGCTCAAAGCTTCCCATGCATTTTGTATGGGGGAAAAAAGACTTCGTAGAAATGGCATAGAATCCAGGAACATCAAAATTTTTCAATCTGAAAACCCTGCTTCTCTTCAAAAGACTTCAGAAAATAATGCCCAATTGTTTATTTAGATATTTTTTGAATGTGGAAAAAATAGTAAGAAATAATTTTTAACGCTTCTTTTTGTATTTTTGATTTTTCGGATACCCTTACAAAATAGTTAAAATTAAAAAAGATTTAAATAAACAATTGGGCATTATTCTCTGAAGCCTTCTGAAGAGAAACAGAGTTTTCAGATGGAAAAATTTGGATTTTCATGGATTCTTTGCCATTTCTACCAAAAGTCTTTTTTCCCCCATACAAAATACATGGGAAATTTTCAGCGCTTTGAGCGACCTCTAAATATATTTTGATTTTAAAATTAAAAAACCAGGGGTATACTTTTTTCGGTATAGAACAATCCTAGGGGGTGAGAGCATTAAATTTCCGACTTTACTTATTTTGGACCACCCTAATGTACAGCCTTCAACTAGATATTGCACCACTTCGTTTTCATTCGCTATTGAAACTATTTATGAAGAGTTTTTGACGAACGGACTGCCTGCCAGTGAAGCGAATGGTATGACTACCCAGCAGAAATTATATGCATGCGAAATCGCTGTTGGTGGCATGAACTTGCGGCTGTGTATACATGCCAGTATAAATGAACCTTCATTTCCATTTAACACGTGTGGTTTCTCAGAGCGTATGCGTACTCTAACCATACACTTGTACTACTGCTGTATGCATATGGCTGTATTAATGCTTCAAACATGCAAAAGCACTAGTATAGGGCATACATGCAAAATATTTCTTCACTATCATTTCTTCTCACTATCATTTTAACTTAGTTTTCACGTATAAATTATATTGTATCACACAACACGACCGTCCACTAAGAATTTTGCACAATACACTAAATATTATCGCGCAACACGTCCATTTACAAAATTGTTTGCACAGGACTGAAAATTTTACAAAATTTGTGTGATGTTGTATAGTATTCAAATTTATCAGGAAATGTACTTAAACAACAACGTACGTTTGTTTGCAGTTCGTCAGAATTCGACTTAATTTTTGGAAATTCATGACCCTCCATGAATATTGCACACTTTCTTACTCATACAGCATGCATAATTCAAGGATGCGTACAACCAATTTCTACTGGTTACTGATGCGTACACAAACAATCAGAATCTTTAGAAAACAAACATGGTACGCAGTTTTATATCCCCTTATTTAGTATAATAAATTGCAAGTGTTAGGTTTGTAAAAAATCCGATTGATTTTTGATATTTTTTTGCTGACAATGTTACACATTTTCTTCCATACAAAGTACATACATTTGGTATTTTCATTATTCAAATTTTATTAAGATAAAATGCAAGTTTGAAGTAGCTTGGACTTACCGTTGATTTTTGGTAATTTTTTTGCTGACGGTGTCAGTCGTTTTCTTCCGTACGAAGTATGCTCGAAGTTTTTTTTTATACGGAGAAAATGAGCAAAACCAACAAAAAAATTACTAACAATCAACGGCAAGTCCAAGCTACTTCAAACTTGCGTTTTATACTAAAATTGAATAGGCTAGAAAACTGCATACTCAAAATCTGTATAAGAAATCTAATTAAAAAGCTTTTAATTTTAACAAACGTTTGCTGATTTTGTTTTTTTTTCAACATTGCACAAAATTTGAAACTTGGATTTATACGGTTTCTATTAAAAAATAAACTCTCAGGCATGTTCTGCAAATCGTACGATTTAGAAAACCTTAACACTGCCAGCAAAAAATTATCAAAAATCAACCCGATTTTCAGCAACCTGAAACTTGCACTTTGTTGTAGTAAAACTTGATGGCTGCATATCGATTTGTTTTAGAAATTCTGATTAGGAAGTTTACAGTTTCGATGAAACTCTGCAGAATTTTCATAACTTTTGTACAAAGTTTAAAATTGGGATTTGTATGGTTTTTATAATATGCTATACTTTTATAAAAAAATATCCACTAAATAAATAAAAGAAAAAACCCAAAACTGTCGCGTCCCTATTTATTTTTCTACCACTGTACACATCTCTTATGCTAAAAGATGTGAAAATATAATTTCAAATTTGTATTGGCTATGTATGTATGTATGTATGTACATAGGAGAAATATTAGTTTGATTTTATTACTAAAAAAATCACTTGCTGTGCAGCACTCGCTGTTATTTGCACATTTTACTACTTGCTATTCAGCAAAAACAAACAATGCTGCTGAAAAAGGTATAGCCGTCATATGCTTCTGTTCAAAATTCCAGCTAAAGCAACCGCAGTATGCTACAGTGCTGTCGTGTGCTGTCGCTTCTGCAATTCGTTTTGTTCAAAGTCAGAGCGAAGCATAATTTTTTTACTTTAAGCCCGTCGCAAATGCCATCACAGCGACAGCAAATTTTTATCGCTTTTGCTGATTTTGCTGCAGCATTTAAAACCCTGAAAGATAAAATCATTGTACCATTGGGTACCATTTCTTACAAAGACTGAAATACATCAGTTTTGTTTTATTGCATACTTGGAATATATGTATGTTAGACTATGTTCAAACATGCCAATTAGCTGAGGCAATTATTTCCTTAATTGAGCCAACGTGTTTGGGTGTTCACACTGTTCCACAGCTGTTCCATTAGCTACAGTGATGGAAAAGTTGGTGCAATCGTACCTTTCTTTAATTTGAAAGTACATTCGGTACAAGCACACCATTTTAGGTACATTTGGAACGTAGCCAAATAACCTTTCAGGAAATCTTTTCTTATTTTTATTGACTTTTCAGCGCATTTTCTGGTGTGGGTAACTTGTCCAATAGCCTCTCTTTTTGAAGGGGCATATAAATCTAAACGCTCACATTTAATTTTGTATACTAAATAAAACATTCGTTTTTAAAAAGTGTTGACGTTTCTCTCTTGGCTTGCATTTAGTTAGTTTAATAATCCTTTTTGTAAATTTTTTCTTTTAAATAGGGTGGTCAAAGTATCGAAACTTTAGTTGATTGCGCCAGATAAACAGAGAATATTTCTTTTTAAAACTTTAACTCGGAGGAAAGTGATTCACCTTTTCTAAAACAGTTTTTCTTCGCACTGCTCGAAAATACTCTGTCTTTTTATAGCAAAATTTGCTTGATGTGAGTCTAAAATTTGATATGCTATCGAAGGGAGAGGTTATCATCTGATTTTTTCAACTATATACATTGTTAATATACATATTTATTTTTTAGGAAAATTTAAGGTAAAATCTTTCCGCGAATTGGGTACAATTTGAAAAGTAATGTTCCATCCCTGGTGGTTGTTTATTCACTACACAAACCTTGCTGATTGTTATTTATTCAATACACATACCCGGAAATCAAAAATAAACATAGAACACAGGGTTGCATAGAGAATCAGACACAAATTGATTGCCAATTAAGTATTAATTATCAATTAATAATTTCAAATTTTGTATGGTTAATTGGGTAACAATTAAGGCTTTAATTGCTGAAAAGGTTCTTAATTGCCATGTTTGAATATAGTCTTGCTTACATGGAAGGAAATAACTCCAAAATAAAATTTGCCGCGTGGGTGATGTTATCCTAATAAATTTTTCCCTTATCTATATTCCAGTTACATGCTTACTACAATTAAAAAGAAACAATTTGTATCAACATCATGATTTGCATTTGAGATTCAGAAAAAAGAAAAGCAAAAGGTCATCGATTTTTTGAACGTGCTCAAATTCACCCCTTATCTCTTCCAATAAGGAATGTTGACATTCTTACATGTTTCCCTTTAATCTACATAACTCGAACTTTATTTAAAAAATGTGATTGATGAGTTATCTCTATTCTTTCAAGTTATATTAAATTTCAAATCCGAAATCCGGCCATAGCATAGTGCGATATTTCCACAATCTAGGCGGACAAAATTATTTATGGATATTTTTGGGGTTTACGATATTCTATCCGTTTTTCAGATTGGTTATTGTTTGCGGATTATTGCGAATTTCCCAACATCTTCGGTTGCTGAAATTCGGAATGCTATATTTTCCATCACCATGTGAAACATTTATTTATGAAAACTATTATGAAAGCTTCGAACTCGCATGATTAACTCAGTGAGAGGGCAGCACCAGGATAAATTTATTCAATTTATTCAAGCAAAAATGTTCGGATAGGCGCTCGGTTACCACCTCTGCATGGTTGTAAGCAAGAATGATAGAATACAAGATTGCGCCGTCCTGGCCGTGGACATTTGTGGACACGGATATGCAGAGAATAGAGAGAAAAGAATAACGAGTTGAAACTACCAAAACAATTCATTTTACATCGAAAAGCGTGTTTTAATTTTGTTAAATGCGAAAAAATTGAATTTTTCACCTAATCTGTTAGAGAATTGTGAACGTTTTAGTGCAATTAAGGCTGCTGCAGTAAACGTTTCAGTGCACTCCATTCCACCCACTTTCTCGCCACGGCGTCGCGGAGTGGTTTAGCCCCATACATTGTTTGGAGAAAATTAGAAGGAGTAGGCGTCGGGCTTTAATTTTTCGTATGTAACCTCTAAGGACTTATATCAAGAAAAAAACGAAAAATGGGTGTGATCGGTTTAATTTAAAGCATACCTCCCATACAAACCTAACCTAAAAAACGCCTTAAAAATGCCATTCAAAGGTCACCGATGAATGAAGGACTCCGAAATTTCGTCCATACTTTCACAATAGTGGAGAAAGTAAACATACAAAAAATTTGCAAGCTCGATTCACTTTAACACATACCTCACATACAAACCTAACCTCAAAAACGCATAAATATGTAATTACAAGTGCAGCGATGAATGTACGACTCCGAAATTTTTTACATATATTTATAATGATTAATATAAGCAAACACCCTTAAAATGGCTGTAATCGGTTTATTTTTACGCACTCCTCCCATACAAGCCTAACCTCAAAAAACTTAAAAAATCTATTAAAAGGTAAAGAAAAGTCCTCGTATTATACAAACTGCATACTTGTGCAAGCTAATTTATAAAAAAAATGGAAAGCATAAATATATGTATATAAAAATGGTGCCTCACGGTGGGTAAAACTGCTTATCCTTTAAGGTGAAAAACTAATTGAATGATGATGAATAAACTGATGAAAATGCGTCAAATAAAGTACACTTTAACTATTTTCAATCATTTATTTTATAAATAATACAAATAAATAACCAGTCATTGTTCTTGGAAAAAAAATATTTTTTCATTAGCGATGCAGCATGCCACTCTCTGTTAAAAGTAGGCAAATAAGACTTACTTTTTCAGTATAAATTTTCTCAAGCCCTCTTTCTGTAAAGTTTGGATATTTATTTTCAAGGTTTTCGATAAAGTTATGCACTTCACGATTACTTGCGATTTCAGCTAACTCTGAATTCGGAATGTTGAAATTTGCCAAACTTGCTAAATTCGGTGTTACTTTCTGAAACAGATAATAAAATATGTAGTAAAAAATAATAACGTACCCTTTTATACTTTATCAGGTCGTTTAAAAGATAATTACCTTCATTATTTATGATTTCTAATGCTTGGCTTATTTTCGAATAAAAATAGGTTTGTTAGTTAAATCACTCTTTACAAAAAGAATTGCAGATAATTGCAGCTGGAATAGCTTACATAATAATCCCAACTAGTACAGAAGTAATTAGTGCTATATCACAACAAACCGGTCGGAGCCGCAAAAAAGATGCAGTCCATTGAATTAAGAAATGCGCGGAAAAAATACTAATTTCTTTAAATTAAATATTTATGTATATTGGACGGAAAATCAAGTCATGTAATGACATTTTAAATAATTAGACATATGCCTCTTATGACTAACAATAAATTTTCTGTTAAGGTGATGTTCGTTTCAGAGTTATGTCACTTGAAATAAGTATGTTTTTTAAAAATTTTTTATGTAGGTATTCAGAGCCATGACTTTACTGGCCTAGTTTTCAAACTTCAAATTATATTTGCTGCCAAATCTTGTAAAACCGGGTCACCCAAGGGGTGTAGTATTAATAACAAGTATAAACAAGTAAGGGCAGGACTGTCTTCGGCTATGCCGAAGGCTTCATACCTTTCATGAGCACCAAAAAACTGAACTTCACCCTTGATTTCTTTAGGAGCTACACATTACTTATACTAAATTGATGTACACTGTGAACTACACAGATAGTGGAGTGATATCGCAAAAACTTATATCTGAACATTCTTGATAGATCACCGATCTTGTAGGATTAGTTAGTAAGTAGCTCACGAAATTGTTCGGGTTTATATCTGAACAATCAGTTGGATGAGAGATATAGGTTATAGTGACCCGATCTTTATCATTTTCACAGTCAGCTCTCCGTTGATAGTAAGTGAAAAAAGTGCAAAATTTCAAGTTCCTAGCTGCATAAATAAAGGAGTTATAACGAAAAATCACATATCTGAACAATCAGTTGTATGGGAGCTATATGTTATAGTGATCCGATC
>JAPVRG010223867.1:0-16531 GCA_029783565.1 Rhagoletis cerasi | reverse complement strand
GTTGAGATATCTCAATTTTTACTCGAGTTATCGTGCGGACGGACGGACGGACGGACGGACGGACAGACAGACATGGCTTAATCGATTTCTCTTTTCATTCTGAGCATTTTGGTATATATATGTCTATATCGTTTTCGATTCCTTTAGGCTGTTACAAACAACCGTTATGTGAACAAAGTTATAATACCCTTGTGCACACAGTGCGCTCGGGTATAAAAATAAAAAAATTTAATTTCCGAGCAAAAGTGTGATTTTGTGAAAAATACAAAGTTAGAATTTTTACTCAGTGCCCCATTACATCCACATTTCTTTTCCGATTTGGATGATCTTAGACCCAAAATTTACTGCAATGATTTATCTTTTTTTCAAATTTGAAAAAAATTTAAACAAAACTTTTGTAATTAAAAATAAGCATCTAAAAATGTGTACTTTTCAAAAATGAATGAAAATACTACTTTTTTCGATTTTGGTCGCTAGTAACAGTAATAATTTTTATTTAAATCTATACAAGTTATATATTTTTGCAAAGGGCGCATCAATACCTTTCGAACGGTTGCACATTTCGATTTTTTCAAAAGTTGTTCACAAATAACTGCGAAAGGTACCAAAAACAAAACCAAAAAACAAAAAAAATTGGGTTTTGTTTTCATATTCAGCGACCCAAAGTGAGCCTAGAAAATATTTTTTTGCAAAGGTTAATTTTTCGTGTAAACTAGTGTAATCAACGAAACGATATTTTTGTGGTAACATTTTTTTATACTCAACACAACGAAATTTTTTTGATACTTAATTTTTTGATAACCAACAAACTAATTTTTTTTATAAGGTTTTCTTTTTATAAATAACGAAACGAAATTTGTTTGTTTATATAGTTGTGCAGCACAAGCTTTGGGGCTCAAATTGGATACCTTACAGAATTATGTTAACTCAAAACTTATTCCGCCATTAACCCCAATAATTTTAATTTCATATTTTTGGTTTTCATAAAATTAAGTAAAATGAAAAAGTAAATTAATTAATACTATAATAATCAAAAACCAATGTTCATATTTCCATCACTTTTTAAACTCAGATTTTCAATTAATAGATGTGAAGAAAGTCAAACTTAATTATTTTCTTCTTCTAAACAAATTTCAAACTTGCGATGCTATTAGAACTTTTTTGTTTTGCATTGGAACCGACGCAGTCTAATTTCGTTTCGTTTGTTACTTCAAAATTTCGGTTTAAAATAGAACAAATCGGGTGAATGCACTTTACAAATTTCAAGGTAAAGTATTTAACTTGCATATTTTAAATTACATTAAAAGTGCTATCTGATTCACGTATACTTGTCTTGTATAAACATATTAAAGCACCTTGTTTTTCAGTCCCACCCCCTTATCAGTAGTACTACGGTCAAAGATATCACATATAAATTTCGATCCCGATTGGAGACGCTTAAGGCATGTCGCACAGGGATCAAAGTTCAGATTACCCTAACGTCTCCATTCGGAGCCAAAATTTATAAGTAATATCCTCGACTATAGTAGTATCGACGTAGGGGTTGAGGTTTGGGAAATATGATGTAAAAATGTTCTTTCTATATTTAAGGACCATTCTAATATTCTGAATATTCGGAATAAATCTAGTTCTCTGCAATTCTTTAAGAAGCTGATTTTTATAGCAGGATTTTGGCGATCCTAAGGATACCGGTAAGAAAGTAATATAGTTGCGTGATCAAATTTTTCCTCGCTCATATCGAAAGTAAACTGGTGCAGGTTAAAAACTTGGCGTATACTTCACCTCTTTTCAGTAGCACTCTACTACATATTTACATTATACTGTCCCAAGAATATATGGAAAAAACTTGTTTGCAAATTTTGATATGCATACCCTCTGAATTAAGGCTTGCAAATCGTCCATGAAAACTTTGGAAATGCAATAAATTCGAAATGTTTCCCATATTTGCATCTTTAAATTTTTAATACAACGGAAGGATTTCTCGCAAGGACATCGAAAAAAGTAATTAATGGAAAAAGTACATAAGCTGTATAAGGGTGTATTAGAAGCCTGAAACCGATATGTGTTCTAGTAGAATAATTTGTGTATGTCCTGAAGGATTGCAGTTGTAGAATATTTTTTAATTGGCGTGGAAAGGCGTATGATGAACATTAAATTATTAAATTCAACTTGTATTACAAATTCTTTTCCGCATTAAAAAAAAATGCCTTCCATAATATTTAATAAACAAAATAAAGTGTTTTAGTCTTTGACATGTATTCATCATACGCCCTGTCACACCAATTAAAAATTTTAAGAACTGCAAGTTTTCAGGAGATACACAATTTTTTCTATTAGAAAAGATACATATCTTTGTAATTAACAAAACTTAGGAGCCCATCAAAAATTACTTTTGGCAACAAAATATCTCCGATGAACATTTAATTATTAAATTCAACTTTTGTAACAACTTCTTTCCCTCCTTTAAGAAAAATGCTTCTCTTAACATTAAATAAATAAAATAAAGTGCTTTAGTGTTTGACATGTCCTCTCGGGTAGATTAAGGAACAAATAAAAAATTTGAAGAATACCCTTTAATATCCTTTGTATCCTTCAATATCCTTATATATATTCATAGGATTTTAATTAAACTAAGATTCTTCAAAAATCATTAAAAATTTAGAAAATTTGAAGGATAATATTTTTAAAGGACATTTTTGACATTTTCCAGGAGAATAGTTGAAAATGAAAGTTATAATTAATCTTGTTTCGAATTATTCTTTCATTTGATACCCATATCTCCATATTTTGTGTAAACTTTTGGAAATGCATTATAATTTGTGGTCCTTTGGAAAAAATCCTGACTACCAGGTAAAAAACCAAAAACGCAGATTTACTAAATAGTATGTCCTTATATTGTGGGGAGTATAGTAATACCATCTTATACAGAAGTAAAATGAGTAAATTAACAAAACAAGCGAATTGCACCAAGCTTATTCTGATAACTTTGACTGCAAGTCGGTACAGGCTGCCGTGGTCCGAATTGCATAAAATTTCATTCGGATTCTTTTCAATATAAAACCAATAAAATGAGGGGGTATGCGCAAAAAAAAAACAACTTTGGTTTTTTGGCACAGTCTAATGTGCATATTATGTATTTCACACTCTTGCCCGCAAAATTTTACTCATAAAGTGCAAACTTGGATTTTTTTTCATAATTTATTCAGTGACCCAAACAAACTTTGAAACTTTTAAATTGTAATTAAGTGCTTTTACTTAAGTAGTCATAAATATTTAAATATGCCAAATGTCGAAAGCATATCTAAGCCAATGCATTGTAAGCCCAAAAAAGCATTTTGAAGATAAGAAATTGCAATAAGAGAATGTATGTAGATACAACTTTTTTAAAGCAATATGGTGATTTGCTATCATTTTCTTTCCGCTGACCTAGGCAAAGCACAAATACCTTATTTGCATGGAAGACAAGAGCAAGAAATGCAGAAAACACATTTCATTTCCTTTGGATGTAAAAGCTTTAAGAAATGAAAAGGATGTCCTAGTTTTTGAAATTCTAACTCAAACTGATCTGTTCCTAATAATAAGTAAAGAAACTAAAAAAGGGAAATATGTATTTTCCAGATATTCAAACCTTGTTGGCTCAATCTTGTCTATAAATTATTAGTTCAGTTTATTTCATTGTTGTAAACTGAATAAAAAACATAACCACATAACCAGATAAAACAATAATCCGATAACAGGTAGGTAACATACATATGCAAACTATGGAATACTTAAGTTACGTGTACGTGCCTGCATGCAGTAAAACAAATGTACATGTGTATGTGTATCACCAAACAGTGCAACAGCAGTAAATGCTAAGGCAAAATAGTATATTAGTAGGGATGGGAATTAATTAAAATTTACGTCACCAATATTTTAAGCAAATTGGAGCACTAATATGTTTTATAATTTTCTTGAAATAAGTTTTTCAACCTTACAACAAAATCACAACCATTTTATTATATAACCGAAAACAAGAACTATGTCACACAAAACGAAATATTTCTCTGATTTTCCGCAATTCGCAAAAAACCAAAATGATTTAAAACTTAACTAAAAATTCTGCGCAAAAACAAAAGTCAAAGACAATGCTGTAACTTCTCACTTAAATACATTGCTTTGATTCGGTATTACGTAAAATAAAAAAAATATTTAATATCAAAGCGTTGTAAGACATAACAACAATGAATGCATGCAACAATCTCTCGCATTGCTTTTTGAAGCCAGCAGCACTGAAATTGATATTTATAGTATATAATAACGTTAGGGGCATTCTCGTTTACGTGAAATAAAATTTTTTGAAAACGCTACAATACAAATCTACTTGTTATCTTGCTTTGTTTCAGCATAACTTTGACACAAGTACAAAGCAGAAGAAGAAATAAGGCTTTTTCTCTTCGTACAGCGAAGGCTCTACAGTCTTCATGAAGTTAATTTTCCAGAAGTTGACACATTAAGATCGCACGGAAGAAAAGAAATAGAGGGCTTAAGAGCTTGTTTCAAAATTCCGCTCATGTGGCGCCAGTTAATCATGCAAATATGTAGTTACCATGAGCGTACTAACACTTGAAAGGTTCGGGATCAATGACATGACAATTTTCTATAAAAGCTTTTCCTTTTTTAATGCTGAAAAAAGAATAATAAATTTTCAAATACTTCATATACCTGTATACTTATCACTATGAAACCAGCTTTATACTAACTATGTACTATTTATGGGGGATTTTTTCAGGGATCTAGATAACACGACTTGGTGACAGGAAGTAAGTACGTCTCTCTTAAATATAACCGTTTTTTAGTTTACCTACTTACTCTTACTTACTTTTAACATTTATGTAATTTTTGGGATTATTTTGCTTTTTTCGGGGCTTTTAGAATAGCAATGCAATTTTTTAGAAAGTTTTGTTTCGTGATGTCTTCCAGGCGCTTTTCGTAATTCTTAGAAGCATTTTTCGGATTTATATGGTGTCTATTGCGCCTAACTAAGGCAGGTAGCTCTGGAGCCGATATATCCCTAAAAACCTTATTTATAGTCCGATTTTTATCACATTTAGAATTGGTATTTGCCACATAAAGATAAATACTTTGTCTAAGTCTGTCCAGATAGTTGTCACTGCGCTGGAGTCGAAGTATGTGTAAAACAGCAATCCCCGCGCCATAGAACAAAAGAGGTGACCAGCTCCTTACAACAAAAACAGTAAAAAAACAGCTCGTAGAAGAGCTGGCGAAGAGCTGGTTATGACATTGCAGTTCTTGTATGCAGTAGGCTTCAATTTTTTAAATTTTCGCTAGCTCAATTTTAGAGGTTCTTTGCCAGCTAACCAATAAATTTCAAACGATTCTCAGTTCACTCCAGCCACCTCTTCTTCCTCTCTTTCCTGGAGTTTCGTCGCACTTCGAGGCGCCCAACACTTAATTCGCATTCACCACTATTGCCTTTTTAATGTAGTTGTTATTATTGTAAGTTTGGTAAATGTCGTATACTACGTAGTGGGCGATAGTTATATCAGTATTTTTTTTTGTTTTGTTGATTGGACAGCCTAGAAAATAGTATCCAAATGTTACATCCAACTTCTTCGATTTGCGAAATTTAACTTTTTTCCGTTTTGCAACTCCAGCTCACGAGCAAGTTTTTCGTGGATATCCCTGGTATATACATAACTAATGACAAACTCATAAACGCATAAACGCATAATAAACAAGGCCTGGTTTTCACTATGCCACATTTTGGCAACAACTTTTTCTCTTTATATATCATGGCCCAACAGCTAACAGATAGAGAATAGAGCAGTCAGATCGAAATAAAAATAATCGATTTTTGATTCGATTCGAATCGAATCGAAGTAATATAATCGATGCAGGACGAAATCGTCAAATAATAAATCGATCTCCCAAAATCGATTCATATATTTTGTCGAATAACTCCTTTTACTTGATTTTTATAAAGAAAGAAAACACTGCGATCTGTCCAACACTGAAATTACAAAAGTTTATTGTAAGTAATTTTTAAAACATAAACTGTTCTAACGGTGTCAAGATCCAGATTTATCCAAAAGCTATCAAGTAGCTAACAATCCGTAAATACTTTTGAAAAAAAAAACCAAAAAGTGAAGTAAGGTGTCTCTATATTAAGACAACGATATGAGCATTCAATAGAAACTTCATAAATTCTTAGCCCTACTTAGGAAAATGGTTACGTTTTCGATTTTTTTTTATCAAAAAAGATAAAAATATACGTTTTACTTCAAAACTAACCGCTATTTTAAGAAGTGTGTTATACATACACTGGCCCAATAAAGCAAACGTACACAGATTTTTTCACAATACGGAAGTTTTTTTAATTTTTACTTAAATACCCTTCTTAAAAAAAAATTAGTATGCGGTTTTGTAGCCTATTAAATTTTAGTATAATAAAGTGCAGTTTTGAAGATACCAGGACATACTCCCTTCATTTTTTATACCAACATAAAACTCAAATTTCTTTAAAGTTTTGTAGTTTTTTTAGGGCAAACCGCTGATCGGTGTTGATTGTCCATTTTCGAATTTTTTCTATCGATTCACGAATCAAATCGGAACTAAAAAATCACCATGAATCGAATCGGAAGGGCTGATTCATCTATCTTCGAATTGATCGATTTAAAAACTTAGCAGCACCTATCCACGACTTAAAACCCATTATTTTCTAAATCAATCGATATACTGCTTTTTGATCTCATTTGACAATGTGTTTTCACTTGTTTGACGGCAAATGCCATTGAATTTGACATAGTGAAGTCAAGACTTTGCATATACATGTTCTAGGCATTTTAGTTACGTATACGCACCTGCTTCTTGTAAATCATATTTTCATCAAATACCTCAGTATAAGTAACTAGTATAAAATAAATCCTAGTGTATTATCAGCTACAAGTATCTCATGTCTCTAATCCTTGTCTAATCCATGTCTGATCCTTACTAAAGCAAGTAGTAAGGATTACTAAAGCATGTAGTAAAGATTAGATATGGGTCTGACAAGGATTAGAGACTTGAGCCTCTTAAGAGTAGTAAGAGTTTTTATTTTTTGAATTTTGAATTGTGTCGTTATTGCAGAGGACCATCGATATGATTAAAAATTTATTTATATTTCAGTTTAATATTTTGATTATGTTTATGAGGCACGTTCTTTTCGTACGTCTTAAATAAGCAAATAAACTGTTGATCCATTTCATCAAATCAAATCCATTTTATTATTAACCTTAGAAAGATAACGTTATTTATTGTACCGAAAAGGTAACGTACGTCTGATAGACGTATACAAGTTTACATCCTTTAAGGATGTCAATGAAAACACTTTTTAAGTTTATTTATTTATATCATTTATTTATTGAATAATCTCTTATTTTCAATAGTTTTTAAAGAAAACTATTGTATAACCACATAAGCAAAAAAAAAGTACATATTTACATATGTATGTAAGTCACAAATAACGAAGTATTTCCCTCATTTCGCATACAAATCAGTACTCAGAAAATTGAATATTTTTTTATACACAAACAATATGATTTAAAACTGAAATAAGAATTGAGCACAAAAACAAAAGCCCAAAACAATGCTGCGACATCGAATTTAAATATATTGCTTTGATTTAGTTCTACATAAAATGAAAAAATATTGAATATCAAAGCGTTATAATAACAAGAACGAATGCATACAATAATCTCTGCCATTGTTTTTTTCTTGTCAGCAAGACTGAAACAAATACTTACTTTCATGTATATATACTTCGGTACATTAGGGCAGTTGTTACTTGGGGGATTTTAATGTTTTGATAAACGCACTTCACAAATCCAACAGCTTATTTTCAGCAGAACTTTATCCTTTGTTAAGGAGCAATTGCTAACACCAGGCTTTGTAATGCTGCATATGCAAAAATTTCCTTCATTATATTTATGAAATTTTTGCACATGCACTTCTCAACCACCATGTAATGCAACTTTCTTAGGTTATAATTTGATGGCCGTTCAAAATATGCTGAGCCTAGTCTGATGCATCCTCCGGACAGTGCCTACGGAGTTTTTTGCGGACTTTGCTTGTGCTTGGCTTTCAACCCTGCAGAGGTGGTAATTGATGATTACCATTGGCCACTGTGCCTACCCACTTGAATAAATATTTTTTTTATATAAATACATACATGCGTACATACTAGTCTCCTCCTCACTGAGTTATTCACCCTTTCTTACCTTTATTAGAGCATATAAATATAGATACATAACTAACTATGCAAGGGTTGATCAGTGGTAGGCATAATTAAAAACTTATGTTTTCAAAGCACACATTTGGATAATAAATACCCAAATACTTAGTATTTAGTAGAGTCTCATCGACTGATCGGCTCCGGCTTTGGTTTTCGGCTTCGATAAAAAAAATTACCGAAGTTTTAATCGGAGCCGAATATTTATTCAATTCTATTCTTTTAAGATTTAATAGGTTTTCCAGGCAATCTGTGGTGTAAGTTTAAATCAGTTTCTAGACGGTGGGCGAAGGTGGGACCAAAAATCCCTTTTTCCCCGCCCTGACAATGAAAAGTCCAATACCGAAAGAAATGCACGTGTTTCCGTCTTGACCCATCAAACGCATTTTTTGGAGGGCGGTTATGTCAGTCATGGTCTTCTGAAGGACATCATTCAGCCCGGCAGAGATATTTACCGCATTAAGGGTCCGGACATTCAATGCCCTCAAATCATAGCCTTTGCGATCAAACCACTTGGCTCTGTAAGTATCACCTCTAGCCTAATAAAATAATAATGCAGAGAGTACGTTACGGCTTCAGCTGATATGCATTTCATGGTGTTGCTCTGAGTGTCGGGGCTTAGCATCGTTTACGGCAACGAAATGGCCGATGAGCTAGCCAAAAATCGGGTCGGGTTTGGATATCTCAGTAGTAGAAAAGGTTTTTGTGCCTCTGAGCTATATCAAGGGCTGCATCTCTCAGCACTGCCGAAAGGTGGCTAATAATTATAAGTTGGAAGGACCAGCAAACCTGTAGAGCCTGAAGGAGTCAGTGGCTCGCCTACTTCTCAAAACGCACGTGGCACTGGGCACCGCAAACTTATACTGTAAGACTAGGACTGGAACACAATAGTTCCTGTCGTAGCAGTAATTCACCAGTTGCAGAATAAACGTTAGAGCATCAGCTCTGTAAGTGCCCTGGACTAGAATTACATTTCTAGGCAAACCTTTAGACATAAGTGATATTAATCCTCTGCAACTTCTTAGGTTCTTAAACTCCACCTGCGGAATTTGAAGGAAAAAGCCATTTTTTCAACTTGTACTGCTTAAGCTGCCCTAAGTATTTTTACTAACAATAGGAATATCCTTAATTAATGATTTCATTATAGTAATACGCTCTAGCAGCTTTTGTGAAAATTCCTTTCTGAATCTTCCAAAAACAATAAAATTAATACAAAATCGGAAACTTCATCTCAATTCAATCACATAAAATGAAAATATTGCAAAAATAATAGATATGCGGCGAAAAGTAATGAAAAACGCACACAAACATATAAAGCTCAACAAAGCAAACAGGAAATGTTTATTGTTAAAAACTTATTTTTATTTTAATTTTTTCTTTGAATTCTTCTGCATCAATTCGTTCTTTTCGAAGAGGAAGTGTGCATGTGTACATAGTAGCGCGAAAGTGACTGACTGAGCTGTTGGCTGTTGTTGAATGTTGTTGGTTGTCCAACAAAAGCGTTGCTGTTGATGATCTCATCGCCGCAGGCGGCACGGGATAAACTAAGTATGTAGTACAAAAAGAAGTAAGCAAGAACTGAACTTTCCGTGCAAAAGTAATTGCATATTTTTCAGCGTGAGCTCTCATGCGTCGCTTTTGTTTTTATTTGCTCATGTAGTTGCGTGTGCGTGCAAGTGAGTAGGCGTTAATGGTTGATTTTTAAAGTGTGAAGAAGTGTTAGTAGTGCGGTGGAGAGCAATGGTGTTTGTAGTTTGCCACTTCCACTTGCAATAAGCGAAAAATTATATGAAATAAAAACATATTTTTGAGTGCAACTAAGCGGTACAAATTAAACAAAAGCGAGAAACAGGAAGTTGACTATGATGATACCACGCTTTTCCTGCACTATTTATATTTAAATGTACATATACATACATATACACAAGAGGGCTGCATAAATAGTTTTGAAAGGGAGTTCAAAATATTTGCTCATGCTCGCAATACTTCACTTACGCACGGCTTTTTTTAATGTCGGAGGCACATATGAAAAAAACTACTCCAAAACGGATAAACAAAGCATTGCTTCAATAAAATATCAAGCAGTCCTACATTTACTAACTAAACTGCCTTTTCAGTAAAGTTGTCTCCTACTTTTTTATCATAAAAGTATTTAGGTAGATAAGTTAAAAAAATATCTAGTAAAGAGAGTTGCCACCTACCTTAAAAATAAAATGATTAAAATAAATACGGCAAATGAACTTTACAGTAATACACACAGCACACTTATAAGAAAAAAATTGGTAGGGTTGCCACCTGCAATAAAATTGATTTAAATTATTTCGATAGTAAGTTTAGAAATATGGTTATCAACAAAAAAATGATTGGAGAAAATTATTCCAAACATAATTGTATAGAGTTTCCAGCTGTCATAAGTTTATGAAAAATAAATTTAAAATCCACACAAAAAATATTAAGAAAATCTGAATAAAAAAGTATTTTTAAATAGAGTTGCCACCCATTCCCTATTTTAAAATGAAAATGGTTCAACGAAATAGTTGGCAACATTTTTAATAAAAAAATTTAATAAATAAGAAATAAATTGAAATAGGTCAAAAATTTAAGAAAATTTAATATAAAAGAATCAAAACACCTACTTTAGTAGGGTTATCATCTGTCTGTTAAGCATAAAAGTTAAAAAATCTTACAATATTGCAATCAGAAAGATAAGAAAAATCTAAGCAAAAGACATTTTTTAAGATGTCAACAAATTAAGCACAAAAATATTAAACCTAATTTATACCAAATATATATTTTAAGAGAGTTTGAAAATTCTTCCAAATTCAAATGCTGGATTATCCTACAAGAAGCTAATAAAATACTTTGAAAAATTCTGAAATAAAACGAAAAAAGAGTAAGGGAAAATTCTAATTAAGTTAAAAAATCCCTAAAAGTCCCCAAACATTAAGAAGAGTGCCAGAAGAAAAGCAATTGAAACCCTGACAAGAAAACAAAAAAATTCAAAACTTCTGAAAAATCCCAAAAATTCCTATATTCCGAAAAATTCCTAGAATACCAAACATTTTAATTAGCATTGAAAAATTCTTAAATGTCCCAAAAAATGGAGAAAAATATCAAAATGTTAACAAATTTAAATATCTTACAAATCCAAATTCTCACAAACAAGAAAAAAAATTTGCGATAAAAAGTTTCTAAAAGTCAGAAAAAATCCGAAATTTTTCAATAGTTCCAAATAGGTTCACAAAATTTCCATTATCCCACAGATTCCGTAATGTTCCAATTCATGATACAAATCCGGAAAAATCTTTAGATTCCGATTATTCTTAACAGACTCCTAAAAAGGACTGAGAAGAATACCTAAAAATGATTTAAAATCCTAAATAATGAAGAAAATCTGCAACGGCAATTAATTTGCTAATTACTAGAAAGATTTTTTTAAATAATTTAACAATTTCCTTTAATCAATCGACATCAAAAACTTGTTATTAAGAATTATATTCACAGCTATGGTCACATAATGAAATGCTGTATTTAGTATAAATTATCTCTCTACAGCGTTTGCAGTGAACAGCGTTGTTTTGATGGCGGGAGAGCGTGGAGTTTTACTTCACTCTCTAGCAAATGAACATGCTACTTCTTTCTTCATTATACTGTGCAACGGTGAACGGGTAAAGTAAAATCATTTAAGCAGCTCTCTAATATATATTGTATGTATATACCATTTACGAGCTGCTGGATTTACTGGATACTCACACGCAAGTACATATGTACATACGTATCACATTTATATACGCACACATATATATAAATGCCCCTGTCAATTGTGGCACCACCCCTCAGATGCGTTTGTAGGCGCATAGTGGCAGTGCGTGCTTGAGTACATTAAACAAGCGTGAAATCTGACACTACTCACTCACTTGAATTGCCTTTGTATATATGTGTGTATGTATAGTGCTTAAGTACACTCCATTGTACGTATGTAAGTACATGGCTGAATTTAACTACACAAATACTCGCAAATCCAGATATTTAAATACAAGCCATATGCGTACATACTACATACATATACCGTATATATTTAAACATTTGCATGTATGCGAAAAGTCATGCAAATAATTGAAATCTGCGTTGACATGAGCGTGACCTATCAGGCTAATCTAATTAAATGCCTCCAAAGTTAAGTGGAGACGAAGTCAACTCAAGTTTAGCGCAAAGTGTCATTACTCAAGTGACAGTTGTAAGGTCAGCTACTTAACTCGAAGCCTTTCAAGTTCAGATATGTATTGAAACAAGCAACAACAATTAGTTGAATAGTTTGCATCGATGTGTGGCATGCTTCATACATTCAGGGCGCTTGGAGAGGATGACATTTTCCCAGATCTCCCTCAAAAAGGGGATTCGCCAGATGATGTATTTAATTATATACTTGTTCAGAGCAAGCTTTTCAAGGGGCACTCGACCGCTACAATGACATTAGGGAAGGGTTAGGTCAAATACTAAGATGAAAGATATGCCCGCAAGCCAACTAAAGCAATAATGACGCATTAGCTCTGCTTTAAATCTTCTAAAAGCGATTGAAAAGTTTGTAAACAGGCTTAGAAGCAACTGTATTCTTAGGAATAACCCATCACTTTTTGAAACAGTAAGTCTACCAACCAAGAAGATCAACCATTCATGATTGTTGCGGTCAGATAGGAAAGAATAAGAAATTCATTGTGAGCGAAGAGTATGCAAGAAGTTGCTTGTCAAGCAAACTATACAAAAGACGTGGATAAAATTTGGACATCAAACTCCAATTTGTTATACCACGAGGAAGGCCAAAATTGGGAGAAGACACTACCTTAACCTCATCGGGAAAGCCATATCTAATATACCGAAAGCATTGAGACCAAACAGGGCTTCGTTATTGCCGTATTATATCCGTTTTGAAAAGTACTCATTCGTCTCAAATCTTTATACAGTAGTGCTTACATACATATATTCGTACACACGCAGACATGTGCACACATAAATATATGTTGATTCATGTACCTTTTGTCAGTATAATAAATTCTAAGAACATTTTGATCACTTAAATCTAATATTTTCATTATTATCCTTCTTCATCGTCGTGGTTCATCACATTCTTTTTGCTGTCCATCAAATACTGTAGCTAGCAAGCAGCTTAATAGCACTCTACTCAGTATCCCATTGCTCGCTGTTGAGGACATGAGCGAGAATCTCATCGAGTTTGAAGATTGAATATATTTACCAAAAACTACAAATATAATTTAAAAAAAAAAAAACCTAAATACTTACCTGTAACTTACCTTTTTAAATACCCAAATTAATTGAAATACTCACCTTTAAATACTTACCTATATTTGTTGAAAACCTAAAATTGTTAAATACTTACCTTGTTGAATATTAAAATCTGTAACTTACCTTATTTCACCGGCACCCTGTAAATAATGAATTAGCCTTACCGTTTGTGGGAACTTACATATGTACATGAAATATTTAATATATAAAAGAAAAGAAGTAAACGGTCCAGTGGAATGTACTGGACCGCTTTAAAGTCAGTCGTTCGCTACTATCCAAAACGATCTAATCGCTCGCTCAATCCCGTATTTGTAAAAGTAAAGTTCGCAAAATAAAGTTATATTGTGTTTATATTTAAAAGTGAAAGCGCGTCTTTTCTTTTATGTGGAACTAATCCCTTCTTATAATTACTCTTAGTTGGGTGAAAATTATACATGGTCCTTTTGGTGCCATAGCAGTGATCAGTGACCTAAAAAACATAAAAATCCAAAATAAAATAAACAAAAAATACATTAGTGAAAACAAATACATATACCTATTACAAAATTTAATAAGTTCGGCAAACGCGGCGCGCTGTAAAAGAAAAAAAGGCAAAGTGCAAAAACAAAATTAAGAACACATAAACACAAATACAAATATTACATACAAACAAAACTACATAAAGTTCAGAAAACAAAAATACATTAAAACATTAATAAATTAATTAAACAGTATACATAAAGTGACTAAAAGTGTAAACTTTAAATAAAATAAAAATACCAAGGTGCTACGTTAAAATTTCTTAAAGAATACCTACATACATACATATGTACATACATAAAACCAAAAAAAAACATATAATTTGTGAGAAAGGAAAACAACAGCTAAGTGAAGATTTTACAAAGTGGGTGACAAAGAAGTTAAAGTCTATATACACACATACATACTTACATACACATATATGAGAAATAGTACAGTGGGCCGTACAAAAAATCACAAGTGCGCACATTAGGCTGTATTCGAAAAAAAAAAATCAAAAAAAGTGCAATAAATTTATTGCATTTGAAGACCTGGGACTCACAGTTTTTTTTTCACCACGAGCAGTATACCTGCAATAGTGGCCAACAAAAAGTGACGTAAATTTCACGGCACCAAACATATATTTGCAAATTTTAACACCGTGAGCAGTATACCTGCAAACAGCGGCAAAGCAATCTACAACAAAAGAAAATCCACAGTCCACCAAGTGAGAAGCAGAAACAACAACAAGCAAGCTACAGCCTACAGAAAACTCAGCAGACAAAGAGTACCACACAGCAACAACACCGACCCCAAATTCTAAGTCCATTAAAGTTGGTAAAGTAAAAAATATGCCCAAGTAAGTACACCCTGCCCAAAACATATGTACATATAAGTGCAGCGGAATTTCTCAAAACGCTTTCAACTCATATACGGTATTTTTGGCGAGACCTTAGAAAAAAGGCCGTACAAAATTACGTAATTTCTCTAACAAAAATCTATAAATTTTACATAATAAAAATTTCGCCAAGCTCGTGTTATATATACATATTTCTCATATATAACTCTTAATCTAAAAACGTTTATATATACACGTATATATTCATTTTCATATACTCACCTCCTCATATACTTACCTTGTCATATACTTACCTACTATATATACTTATCTCCTCATATACTTACCCGTTAACCTCTACGCAAAAATAAAGAACCGGTGCTCCACCCTAAAATTAAACAAATACTTACTATTAATATATACATACATATTATCTCGAAAATATAATAGCTAAATTAACTCCATTATTGACTCACCTTTCACATCCTATTAAGTTCTCATAAGCTGCAAATAATTGCATCTCACTGCACTTTTTGCCCCACCTTGTTTTTTGTATTATTTCCATATATACATATTTACACACACACACACTTGTGCTTAGAAGCGCTAAGGCAAGTCATCCCTACTCTCCTACCAAATTGCCCAAGTAAATAAGCTATCCCAAATACAGGGGGACACAATACCTCAAATCCGAAGTAAAAATTTATTTCATTTTTAAACCCCTAACACTCAACTTTTAATTAATTAAATACACAAGATGGGCGGTACAGGCGAGGAAAAACAAGAAAAACAAGAAAAACCCCAAAACCTCCAACCACAAGGAGTGAAAACGCGATCGAAATCTCAGAGTGACGAGGAAGAAGCGGCCCTTTTACAAAAGAAATTCAAATACGAAGTCTCTAGGCTGGAGAAATATTGCCAAAAATTTTGGAATCTAAACGAGTCTGATCTCACGGAGTCCAGTCTCAAGACATACTTGGATCAACTCAACCGACATATGGCTTTGGTGGATACAGCGAACGAGAATCTTCAGATGAGCAGCATTGAAGAAAACACCCGAGCAGCAAGCGAAGCGAATTACGATGCAGCAAACGATTCCGGACTAGGCGCAAGACTTCGAATAAATGAGCTCCTGAGTAGACTTCAGCCGATCCCAACAGCAGCAGCTATAAATGTCCCAAATCAGTTCCAGCCTCTCCCACCTCTTCATAACTCAACTTATTTAAAAGTGCCTGCATGTGACACAGAGGTCTTCTATGGAGGATATGAAGACTGGCCATCCTTTAGGGGCATGTTCACTGCAGTGTACATTAGTCATCCCGAACTCTCTCCCGCCCAAAAACTCTACCATTTAAGACAAAAAACCCGGGGAGAAGCAGCCCTCCTTATAAAATATTACCCACTAAATTATCATAGTTTCGAACTCGCGTGGAACGAATTAAAGAGTCGATATGAGAATCGAAGAATTCTTGTCGACAACCAGCTCAAACCCCTCTTTAATATACAACCCGTAACCAGTGAAAACGAAGAACGGATACAGTACGTGCAAACCACGATAAATAATTGTATCTCAACCCTTAAAGCTAACGGTGTTTCCACGGATAATTGGGACCCGATGCTAGTAT
>JAPVRG010223861.1:0-14623 GCA_029783565.1 Rhagoletis cerasi | reverse complement strand
CGCTTCAAAGCCAGGTGTCTGATTGAATTCGAATAACGATTAGCATATATTAACTTTTTCCTTTTCTTGAATTTAGGTGACAGCGATGGTGAGTTGATAGTTTTAGGGCTGGGTAGCTATTTAAAATTCTAGAATTCGGAACGACAAATTGGATGTTGTTAAAAAGAGAAGTATCAGCGTTCGATTGGATTTTTTAGCTAAGCTAATCACAGTATTGCTCAATAATAAGTGCTCTCTTTTAGCACAGCAGCAAACATAAGTTTTTGAAGTTTTAAAAATTTTATTTTCCATACAAAGTGTTTGTTAATGTACAGAAGATCTTCTTATGAAAATTTCCACTGGGCATTGAAATAAAAAAATTGACGAAAAATTGTCTGCCATTAAACAAATAGGTCGCGCAAACAAATGGCTTTTATTTTTAAACGTTGACTGCGGTTTTTCTTAATGCCCACAAATATCATTGCAATTTCTCGGCAATTAATGCCCATTAAAAATCCGGCAATGTTTATGTATGTAGTTTCAACCAAATTCCAAAATTTTCAAAAGTAGACTTAAGTTTAATTAACTATATATCAATGCGTGAACAAAAATTTAGAAACATCAGTTAGAAGGTGTGTATTTAGGGCAGGAAGATCATAGAAAATACTTGGAGTAACAATGGTTAGCAAACTGCCGTGGAGGGTGAAAAGGCACGTGTCACTCTTTTCGCATGAAAAGAGGTGCTAAGCAACACATGGACCCAATCTAAATCAATGCACATTTATCGCGAAACAAAGCATAAAAAGACTGGCGATAGTAGCACTTGAAAATACCACTATTCTACTGAGGTAATAGTATTCATGTGTTTACACAGACGGTTCAAAACACAAGAAGGCGTAATAATATAACAGTCACCATTCAAGCTTTCAAATCACTGCAATATTGTCCAAGCAGAGGTAAGAGCAGCAAGGAAAGCGGTGTAACTCCTCAACATTAAATAGTAAGTAGTGAACCCGCATGGCGCTAAAAGGCCAAAATTAAATTTCACTTTTTAAACAGGTAGCAACCCTCTTCTGAAACTAAAATATATTCCAAATTTTAGTCAGAGTTACATATAAGCGAATTAAGTGCCAAAATTTCATCCAAATCCGTAAAGCCGTTTCTGGGTGAAGAGGTGCATGGTGCCGGTTTTTCATTTCATCGAAAAATGTTATAGCTTCAAAAAATAAAACCTCATTGCCCATATACAAGCCAAGCTCTTTAATTTGACATCTCGTTTTTGAAATTTGTTAGAACGGTGCAGATCTAATGGCCTGGAGAGAAATCCCTGCGCGTGTTATATATAGTACCAGGTTCACCGAGCTTTGCTCGTATAGCATATAATTTTTAAAGTTTTTAAAAATTAAATAAAAAATCAAGGTTTGTGTATCAAATAATCCTATTTAGAAATACGCCAAGATGAGTACACATTTTCAGTGTATATGTATCCTTTATGTATACATTCATGTTTGGGTAAATCCAGAAAATGGTCAACCAGAAGTGAAAAAAAAATATTTGCTGCCATCGTAAAGTTATGGGGGCAAATAGTTTCCTTTGTACCTCTTTTATTCGAATTAAGTTGATCTTCTTTTTTTTGTTTATTTAAACGGCTCAAAAATGCATACCTTCTATGTCTGGCTTCTGTTATGCACTCGCTATGTGTTTTTTGTTTGTTTTCATAAACTCCGTTATGTCCATATACTAAAGTGATGCCTCTAATTTTTTTTTTTTATTACTGAGAGCTCTTCAGTCTACGATCTGGTGTTATGACAATACTAAGAGCACAACCGTATAACTGAAAATCATGAATTTAGTTTAAGCCCTCAGTACATAACCAGCGTTGCCGTTTTGGTCCAATTGGACCAAAATTGGTAGTTTCATTTAGCTTTGGTAGTTTGGTTGGTTTGGTGAAGCTCTTGGTAGGCAAACTTTTTTTTAGAATACAACCAAACAGCAATAAAATTTAATATTACATCGCTTGATTATTTTATTGTGGAAGAACAAACTCGAATCAATTCGCTGAGCTATAGGAAAACATTAAAGTGAAAAAACAATAGCTAATTTGCTTGGAAATCAGATGCGATGTTAATTTTTAATGTTATTAAAGAGTTTTTTAATTCTAAAAATATTCCGATAAAAAATCTGATCGGACTAGCAACAGATTATTTAATGCTAACAGTAAGGTATATACGTTTTAGAGCATATTTTATATGTGAGTATGTCATACTCTGCCACATACTCTTTGTACCATTTTGTTACCACATTCCCGCCGGGTTAATGATGAACAATTTTTTGGTAGTTTGGAAACTGATTTGGTAGGCTTTTTGGTACCTAAAAATATTTACAAGTGGCAACACTGTACATAACGTGCGTAACAAAAAATAACGTTTATTTTGTACAAAATGAATGTAGTGAGATCTAATAACACAGCGTGGTCATTTCTAAAGTAAGTTTCATTAGAGCTGCAAGAAAAAAAATCGAAGTACTCAGGAAAGCTAATCAGTATAACATGATTTCTTAATTTTCGTAACGTCCGAACGGTAAATATGGCCCTATACTTTGAGTGTATATGTACTGTGTATACATACATAAATACATATGTGAATTCAAAAAATGCGAGTTGAAATTAAAATGATGCACGTTTCAATACCAAAAAAGTAGCAACCCCCCTCGAAAATATTTCTGAATTAAATTTATCATAAATACCTTTCATTTGATATCCATATTGCGTGGTTTTAGTGCAATTTTTAAGATTCGAAAATAAGTGGCAACCTTACAATAATACCTTAAGAGCAAACACTTACTATATATGCGAAGCATATTTTAATGTCTTTGTTTTAGTGTCCATGAATCGTAGAATTGCATCTTAACTTTCTAAGCAAAAATTTTTTTTAAATATGCAATGGAAAATAGGTAGCAACCCTATTCAAAAATATGTATAAATTTGTTATTTTTAAAATACTCTTCATAGTACCCATATTAGGATGTTATATTTAATTTATAAATAATTTCGAAAAGGAGGAAACCTTATAGGTACTATTTATCTCCGAGATAGAATGCAAAAAATTATCCGTATACGTAATTTCATCAAAATCGTTAGCTTGTTTAATGTAATAAGATAGATACTCATAGTATAGATATAGACTTTATAGCCAAGCACTCATGAGTTCACTAAGTCAAATACGACGTTCTTGAATAGAGAAATACATTTAACCTTTCAGGGTCAACTAGAATAATTCATTTGCAATGGGTTCCCGAAATTAAACGGATAGAGGGCAACAGAAGGGTTGACACTCTAGCAAAGGAAATAGAGCTGCCGAACGACGCAGCCATGCTCTGAAAAACGAATTTGATGTTTCAACACGCGGGTAAAAAGTGGTTACAAAAGAAAGCCACCATAAATATCCTGATACAAAACAACAAAATTTTAAAAACAAATTTTAAAATTGCCAAGGAAGCACTGTCAACTTCTGGTGGGATTCATAAATTACTATAACTTCTTATATAGCTACCCATGCCTTCATATAGTACATAAATACCCAGCACCGTTAAATTTAACCCATAACTCCTTTGCGGTTAGCCAGCCAGCCTAACCTATGGTTCTGTTAAAGAAGCAAAAGCGATGGACCTTCCTAACTCAATTCTTTACACCTTTTTGTGTTAGCCAGAGTTTCAACGCTCAACAACTCGCCTACCGTGATTGTTTCTTTTACTTGAACTCAAAAGGCAAGGCTGTCAAAAATCCTTAAGCACAGCTTCTAAGGAGCAGGTATTATAAAAAATTAGTAAGGCCTCGTGAACTGATCTTCGATTTCGTCAAATCACAGCTATTTGAAAGAGCATCTTTGTAAAGTACTTAAAATCCTTATATTGGTATAGAAATATTTTTATTTATGGATTGGAGTATGACACAATTGAAAAATTAATTTCTCCAAAACTAGGATGAATAGCGAGAATTTGGCACCCTTGTGCATAAATATTTACACTTTCTCTTACAAAAACAACAACGTCTAATTTTTGTAAATAATTGTCTTACAATAATTTTCTTTTTTAACAAAAATTTTTTTGTGTCCCATCATTTGCTTCAAAGATATGCATATTAAGGAAAAACGACTTCGAAGTTAAGTGAATTTAATTTGTAGTGAATTTGTGAAAAAACTAACTCACCAAGAAAGCAACAGCTTAGCGTTTATTATAAGATTCGCTACTAAAGTAAAAAGCAATTTTTTCGACCCGTATGTGCCTTTAAACTTTCCTGCATTAATTGGATTTGTTCTTATCTTTGTGCTTTACGTGCATATAAAATCGCAAATGATTTATGAAAATTTTCAACTTTATATTCTGTAGATTTTCGTCAAACGAAAATGTCGAGCCCTATCCACCAAAATAACGTAAGCGAAGTTTTTTTCAAAATTTTCTTTTTGATGTAGAAATGCTCCTAGAGCATTCTACATCAAAAAGAAAATTTTGAAAAAAAAAGTTGCTACGTTATTTTGGCGGTTATGGCTCGATGTAGGTTTAAGGAACAGCAAAAGCAATCGTAAAATTTCTATTTGAAATTCAATTAACGTATGCAGCAATGTACGCCGACTTGGTTGTCAAGTTCAAAACAATAAATTTTATTTCACTTTATAGCTGGGTAATAAACAATTCGAAAATTTCATTTTCTAAGCGGTCGGTATTCCAAATTTCGGCGTGGAGCGTGTGCACAAATTTTTAATAGCTGCAAAGCAAACTACTTTAAGCTGTACAGGTTCTAAAACTGGTAATAAATTTATTTATTTTTTGTTTGTTTTCATTTCACTTTTTGCGTTTCATTTCAGTCGCTATGCTTTTTATTTTGTTCTCACTTTTATTTTAATGTAAATCTATTTTATTTTAAATTACTGTACTATATTGTATTTATTTTATTTTACTTTATATTATTTTACTTTGTATTATTCAATTTAATTTTTGTATTATTTTATTTTGTCAAATAAACGCAAGAATGCCGCCAATCCGTCATTGTGGTTATTTTTAAATTGCTGATCGATTGCCTTTCAAATTGCTCTAATGATCATATTTCCAGCAATTTGAGTAAAAAAAGATCTTATTTTATAAGAAAATGTGTCTTGTTTTTCGCTTTAAAAACCAAATTCATTTTTGTGGCTTGTCGCTGCCAACAACTACGACTACTACACAATCTTTCGCGTGCTTGTTTACTTGTTTATATGAACATATGTACGTACATATATTTATATGTATGTTATGGCTTGCAAAAATTGTTTACCGCATGCATTTATGGTAAACAAGTTAAGACATCAAGAAAATTTATATTTAAGTTTCGGCTTACAAGATGCAAAAATAAAATAAACAGCAAATACCGAGGGAGTGTAAAAGAATTAATATACAAAAAAAAGACGAATAAAATCGAAACTCAAAATAACCGCCGCCTAGTATTTACGCTGTGGGATTTTGCAATGCAAATCATATGCATTTAATTGTGACATTTGCGGTAGTTTGGCAATGCTACTGGAATTGCTTTTGATTTATTTATTTACTTTTTTTTGTTTTACAAAGGCGCGCGGTTGGCGATTGATGTTAGTTAAATAAAATACTTAGCATATATGTACATAAGCAGATTCTTAGATACATGCATTGCAGTAAAGATTTTTATTTTAATATTTTTGTATGAAAAATTTGCTTTATTCAAAATTAAAATTGGTACTCTTACAGTTTTCTCAAAAATTTTATTTTTAGTTGAAATGTACGTCAAAATCCTAAGATCCATTGGCTCATAAATTTCTTTTTTTTTTTTAAACTTTGTATAACGTTCCCATTATGGCTTAAACTAGAGTTCAAGCTTTTGTGTTTATGTACAATAGCAATGCGTTCATGTTGTTGTTTTTTAAGAAATTCGTTTAATTTGACATTTTTTCTTTACTTCTTCTTATTCACATTGTCAAATTCTTACTGCGAATTGTCAAAGTTCAACATTGCGCTCAAAATCGTACACCCGTGCTGCCAAATTTAATCAAAAAAAGGTTGCGTCGTCATAAACATTAAATAAAAGAGTTGTGAAAGGCGAGTTTAATGTTTAACATCAAAATGGCCCCTAAATTCGAGTTAAAGGCGCAATGAAAATATAATATTATGCCCAGCGTGCGCTTCTTTTTCTGCTGCCAAGGTGTAAAGAATTCGATTTTTCGTTTTCATAACAAGCATGTGACCATGCAAAAAAAAAGTTACTAACTACAGAGATTTGGTACTGAAGCCGGGCCGGTTTCGAGAGCAGCTCATAATGAACTTTTATTTTATAATGCCAAAAAATTTGCAGCAGCACCATTCTGACCGACAATGCAGGAGTCTCCTCTGTTTGTGAAGCTTCTCTGGACTTCGATCACCGCTTAGTTTTTTTTTTTTCAAATATATAAATAATTCTGATACTAAAGTTCACGTGTGCCAAGTTAGCACTACACTTTTCAAAATTAGGAAAGTTAATCACGGCATTATTTGCAGCTTTTTTGTTGTCAATTTGTTGTGGAAAGATAAAATTTGTAGCTTTCGTTTGTTAGTAAAAATGGTTTGTAGTACTAATTTGATACCATACATCTAGTCGATAGATTTGAGATATCCAATATGTTACTGTGCCATTAATTGTAGCTTTTGTATTGAAAATTTGTCCCGGAAAGAAACAATCTTTAGCAAATACTTTTAGCAGTACGAAAAAAAGGGGACAACTTTTAAATATTGACATTATCTAAGCTGGACTGCACAAATATTAACTTAGTTCAAAATAAAAGAAGCTGTTTGCGCCTATTGTACGATGTTTTAGAAAAAACGATTGTGCGTTGGTAACAAAAATTTTGTTACCGGTAAATAAAAATCCTATCAATTTTCAAACCGTTGTCACACTCTGCGCACTCTTGTAACCGGTAAATTTTGTTACCATCTCATAAACAGGTAACAAAATATTGCCTTGTGAAATATGCAACATCAGAATTTCTACAAAACTCCATAGCTGAATTGCTGAATATTTTAAAACGTTACCAAGGTGCCTAGAATTGCGGTTACAAGAAACGGTAACAATTTATGGTAGCAAAATTTCCCGATTACAAAATGTTCGGTAACGTGTAGTATAGGGCTGTTTTTATTGTGTTTTAATTCCTTTTTAAGTACTAATAAACTGCACCAGCTTTCCAGCACTAACTGTAAGTTCTCATGATATATTTGTTTGCCATCTGAGCAAGTCAGGATCAAAAATTCACTCGGTGGCTTTGGCCTTAACATTAAAGCCCTCATCTCGGCTACAAACAAAGAATCTCCGCTTATTGGAAGTCTGGGGTTGAATGATATTTTTCTACTTGTCAAAAAGTAGATAGTAATTTGTAATCATATATGAATACATTCTTATATGCATTCGAATCACAAAATCTACACAAAGCCTGTAGATCTTGCGATTTTGCTGACAAAGATTAAGTTAGGTTGAAGCAGGGATGGGCGTAATCAGGAAAATGAAAAATTGAATAGAAAAAAAAAATAAATGAAAATTATATTTTTATAAATTTTTATTCTTCATGCAAGTTATTTCGAACGACGAATAAATTTACATTTATCATGGAGAAATATCACATAACGAATAAATTTTTATTCATCATTCAAGTAATTTCCGATAAGTAATAATTTTTATTGACCAAGTCGGGACCAGTTTCGGAACCAGTTCCCAGTTTGGGACCAGTTCGGGATCAGTTCTGGAACCAGTTTGGGACCTGTTTCGGAAGCAGTTTGGGATCAATTCGGGAGCAGTTCCCGACCAAGTCGGGACCAGTTCCGGAAACAGTTTGGGAACAGTTCCAGAGCCAGTTTATTGAATAAAAACTTCTTGCATTTCGAAACTTTAAATTAACTTTTGATATTTTTTTCTGTACCGCTCTCGGGTGTGCGACCGGCAGTATTTTTTCTTTACTTTTGCCAACAATCATCGACACTCAACGAATGCAGGTGCCAAAGTGATGGCAATATTGGCTAACCTCGAGTTTGCATGTTGCAGCATCGTTTACGCAAGGCTACTATAGCAGCTGACTGCAACAGTAGAGTTACTGTTGCAATAACAACAAAAACAAAAGCAACAGCAGCAGCAGCAACTAACAGCAATTGCTTGCCTATTTGGCTCTGGTGGCGGCGTTGGTGATTTCGAAATTTTATTTGCTTATTTCCTTGTAGATTTTTTCTCACATTTTTGATTTATTTTTTTGTTTATCGCTTTATTGGCTACATTGCGTGCATCACACTAAAACTTGGCCAATTGGCAGTTGGTCGAGCGGTAGGTAGTCGGTTTGGTAGGTGTTTGGTAGTCGTTTGGCAATTGGCAAGAAGAGGTGTGTCAGTAGTTGCAACTGCAGTCGATGCAAAAGCTATAAAGCTGCAAAGCGGCGCACGTTCAATCTAACAACAGCGGCGGCACGGCACGCAACAGCTGGCAATACTTACACTTCAGTAGCAACAAAGTATGTATCAACAAACAGCAACGATGATTGTCTCATTTGGCAACCAGGTGAGAAGTAGGTTAATGCGCTGTGCATAGCAAACTGCGGCGCGCAGGTTGAGCGTTACAAAAAAAGAGGAAAACAAAAATTGTTTTTATTTATATAAGAACTGCTAAAGTTTATAATTTTTTTCTCTAGCGTTTTCTCTCAATTCACCATCTGACCCTTAGCTGGCTGACGCCTTTTTTAATCCACTTCTGTGCTTAAATTTGAAATAAAAATTGTCACTCTGTTGCTTCTTTACCTTCTGCGCTTCTGCATAGTCGGCGCTGACTTTCGAGGTCTACTTTGGTTGCTTCATTGCTTTCGCGCCTCTTCAATTTGATCCGGTGCTCGTTGGCGTGATACGTGCCAAATTGAATTTTCATTCAACTCCGTCAGTCGCCTCAAACTGGGTTACTCGGTTTCGCTTCAACTCCATTTTTTTTTTTTTTTATTATTTTTGTCACAATTATTACGGCTTACATGTATGTAGGTAGGTATCGCCTTTGCTGTTATTTTTATGTTTTTTACTTTTTTAATAATGTTTTTGTTTTTGGTAGAGGATTATGTGCTGGGTTTGTTTGCTCATATAAACATTTTGTAGTTGCCTTGAAGACAACTTTTCATGTCTTATTCTTGTTGCTCTTTTCAAATTATAGGCAGGTTTCTATTTCAATAATTTTTATTAATTTCTGTCAATACCATTGCCAACTAGCTTCCGTTAATCTTGTTCTCTTAATTTGTCATTTGGGTGTTCTTCCATAGCTCGATTGTTTTCTTTTCTATAGCCCTTTAGCTGTGTCTTAACTTATTTTTGCCGTACAACATGTGTGTATGTTGCGTTTTTGTTTTTGTTTATCTTACTTAGCTTTGTGACGTGCTTTTATTATTTATGCATTGCCCCATTTCCCATATTCAAAGATTTTTTTTGTTAGCTTTTTTTCATTTCCAAAGTGTCACACTTATTCCACCCGATTTCAAATGCGCATTGCTTAATTTTTTCGAGGTTAATGTGTTAGAAAAGCAATAGTCGTGATCCATAAAAAAAGAAAGCAAAGTGTACACAAAAATATTTTTTAATCTCTTTGCATTAAAAATTTTCTTACGCTTTTCTCTAATTTGAATTACTTTTTAAACAACAATTATTTTCCTTTTCTTTTGAGCCCCGTAGCGGTTAAGATCTTTGTAACAAAAAATCATAGTTTAACCGCTAAAATAGGTTTTATATTTTTCCGATAAATTTTTGATCCTTACTTTTTAATTATTTAATTTTAACCGTTATTTTCAGATTTAATTTTTTAGACCGTTAAACACTTAAAATGATCATGGAAACGCAGTCTCCATTATAACGGTTAAAGATTATCGAAAACAAGTAAGGGCGGCACTGTCTTCGGCTATGCTTGGACCAAAAGTGTGATTGTGCGCAAAATACCAGGTTGAAATTTTTACTCAGTGCTCCATACCATCTACATTTCTTATCTGATTTGGACTCAAAATTTATTGCAATAATTTATATTTTACTCAAACTTGAAAAAAAAAAAATTAAACAGAATTTTTTTAATCAGGTATCAAAAACGCGGCTTTGAAAAAATGGGTGTTGTTTTCATGTTCAGCGACCCTAAGTTAGCCTAGAAAATACTTTTTTACAAAGGTTAATTTTTCGTGCAAAATAGTGTTATCTATATATCTATCTTACCCAAGATTTGTGATGTTACGAAATTATTTTAAGTTATTTTTTCTAATAATTGTGAGCTCATTTCAAGGGAGGGCTACGTACGTGCGAAAAAAGTCACGTTGCTCGAATTTGGTTGTTTCTTAAAAAAAGTGCAAACTCTATATCCGGTTAGTCCGGCTCCATATCTTCCATATTACTCTTGAATAGGATTGCCAGCTGTCTAATGTTTTGGTGAATTAAATATATGTATATCTTAATTAAAATATTGCAACATTTTTAGCGAACGAAAGACATGCACTCTTATTCAGGAGTAATAATTTTGAGGAGGATTGCCAACTATCTAAAAATTGTAATCTCTATATACATAAATCAAAGTTGCCTAGCGTAACTCGATGTGAACAGTAATTTTTTGGGTTTGTCTGCTCTTACGAAACTTTTCTCAGAAGCGCAGAAAAACTTTTCTCTAATGGCAGACGGATTCAGCAGGAACCAGAAAAACCAGTACCATTGCACTCCTTGCTTTATGGCGACTTAGCAGATTAAAGGCAATTTTTGTCAAGAAATTTAAGGTATTTCGCCTCAAATAACTGTTTGTATACATATATTACTCACCCATTTCGGAATTGCCGCCAACTATACTATACAGATTCAAGGACAGATTCATTATTGCTCCGCATCATTGTTGCCGCCAGCGAATGGAGCGGAAAAGGTTCTACAAATTTATGTGTTTGGCAACTCTGATATCGAAATTGGTCAGCGCTGTGCGATTAACCGTGCTATGAAACGAAAAATAATTGGAAAATTGCAAGAACTTCGTCACGGACACACGCACGCTTTGGTTATGTTGTTTAAGACGGCAATGGGAAGATATGCCTTCTGACGACCACAAAGCCATAGCCAGAGCAAATAAATGTGCCACTTGAAGTCGTGAATGTAAATTGTTGTTGAAAATGTTGGACCAAAATGTTTCAATGAAAAAATTAATTTTGGGCGAGAAGAAGGTCGTCGGGTCCGCTAGTACAGTTTTTTTTTTACACTACCTGCCGCTTTGCTTTGTTCCTTTCGACTATTATGTTAATTTTCTAAGTGCGATTACCGTGGGACTTGGAGTCAAGTTTGCATCATTTGGACTTTGTTGAACAGACAATACTTTTGATATTGTGGTTAGGCATAGAATACAGTCATATGATGAAAAATATGCCAGAAAATGATACCAAATATTTTTGAGCAGTGAATATCATCTCACCGGTCCTTTGGCTGTATCGTCTCAAGTATATTTATTCGAGTTAAAGAAAATGTGTTGTTTTTTGGATTAATTGCTCGCGATTGGAAACTTGTGCCAAATCTTTATTTCCAAATTGGAAAAGGATGCTTATATCCAATCAGTAAAATGCAAGACTTCGATCACACACATAAGCTTACGTGGATGATGTTTGTCACGTCATAAAATCTCTACGGGAAGTTTGTGTAAAGACACATAGGATCCTAGCGAAAGATGGCAAGGGCATGAAATCCAAACTTACAGTGATAGCCAAACGGCTTTAAATACCTTGCCCGTATATATACCAGAATTGTCCAGAAATTTAAGTTGAGGTTGAACTCTGTTGAAAAATGGAACAACCTTTAACTCATTTGAGTGCCAAGATACTGTGGCGTTCAAGGCCAATCGCTGGCTGATAGATTGACGAATTGCGTTCCTGGTGACCGTCCAATTCACCGGAAATGCTTATAAGACTGAGCACATCTTTTTTCGGAAAATGAGAACAGTACAAAACATTTTCTCTGCAGGTAAGGTTAGGTTGGATTGGGATACACGGACAGGCCCGGTAGAAGTTACTCGGAGGTCGCATATTTCCATTGTGATGATCAGAAGAGGCTTTTACTATGCCTATCCCTACATGCCCTTAAACCAACTTGGTTTCTTGCGAATTCTAGTAAACGCTCTACTTAAATTCCCCTAAGCAATCTAGATTTCAAGAAATTTATGGTGTTTTCGCCAGAGTACGGGCACTTGCGTGGGAAGTGCTGGTTTGAATCTATCACTATAGCTTCCGCAGAGATCGTTATGTTAGGCTCCGAATCTGATGCTAATTGTCCAGTGTGCCGTTAGTATTCCTGCGCGAAGTCTGGCGCTTGGCTTTGAGAGCCTGCGAACCAGTAAAGATTGGCTATGTTGAAAAGAATGTAAGGACTGGAGCTTTACCGTCTACATCGAAGGCAAGTTTTGATGCGTTTGATCGATACTGCTTTCCAGCTTTGCAACAATATTGGAATTCACCATCTCGAAGACTCCCGAAAATACCTCAAAAAGTTAGAAAACAATTACTGGATGGTTCCGAAAATATAGCGCATAAAGTACGGGAAACCCCCGAAAATCTCCGAAAATGTTTGTTGTTGGACCGCCCTTTATGGATCAACGTTAGCTTTTGGAAGTTTTAAAATTGGCGGCTGGAAACCAGAGAAAAATCTCGAACCAAAACACCTGTTAAATAAAAAAATTGACGACCGAATCACTTGGGTTTGGGATTAAATTGTTAGTAATTGACATTCCTGGTATGATAGGTTAGCTAAATTTAAAATTGCGGATACAATATGGCGGCCAAAAAAATTTAAATCGATCCGAATCACTTGAAAAGTTTTCCTCGGAAGTTTTTAGGTCGCCGATTACGAACCTGAAATCAGATTGGAAACATTCAAAATGGCGAACTCAATATGGCGGCAAAACAAAATTTAAATCGATAGATTCGCTTAAGGTCTCTGATTACGAATCTGAAATCAGAGTTTAAAAAGTCAATATGGCGGATCCATATTGGATCTACCAATTATCACGGAAAATGTTAAAATCGACGTACGTACATGGCGTATGAGTAACATGTTAGTAAGAATGTCATGTCGAAAAGTCCTGTAAAGACCTCGAAGCGATCAGTTCTGAAAAATTACCGAAACCAATAGCGACTACGTATAGATGCTGATACTCACTAAAATCGATAAGCACATGGTATGGAAATCGTATAAAATATCGATAAATTATGCTAACAGATAAATAAATCTTTAAATGATAATAAATGTCTTGAAATGATAATTTTTAAAAAAATCCCTAAATATTTCGATAAAAATGGCAATATAAATTTCGATAAATACATATTCATAGCTCAATAAATATTCTAAGCTTTAATGTTTCTATACTTATAGTTCTATAAATAGTTATGGGTTGCTTTGGTATGCTATGTATTTATTTATATAAGCACATTTTTATTTTAAATAATTAAGGTAATTTAACAAAACTAAAAATTATCAAAAATACATTTATTATTTTTGTGCATGACACCACAGGTATGGGATAGAATTATATCGATGAAAATTCCGGTAATAGCGTTGACGAGCATATTCCGCTACTAGTTAAAAAAGTATCGATGAAGTATCGACATCAATAAATATATCAAGAAAATATGATAACTATATCGACAGGAATATCAATAGCAATGCATCCGAATACATTTTATAGCGACATCTACGAAATTATCGATAACTCTATCTACAAAAATTTTGATTGGCACGTCGATAAAAATGGAAACAGCTTGATGTTCATATACAGTTACTAATGAGACAAATCTTGCTGAGAAAATATTTTATTTAGGCTGCTTGGTATATATTTCACTCTAAAATGGTGTAAATCGCCGGAGCTTACAAATTCAGAAAGAATATATTGTAAAAGACATCACTTGAAATAATGCATAAAAAATTGGTTATAGGCTATAGCATAATACCGTATAAAAATTATTGGTTCCGGGTTCTGCAAATAGATTTATTCTATAAACAGAATGTAGGCGCTCACCACTCATAGAGCTATACAAGAGGCTCAGGGTGCGCAATTCAGAAGCAAAATACACGCTAAGCCAGAAGCTAAAAATATTTATATTCAAACTTTCCAAACACAGACATTTTCCAACCAAGTATACCGGTGGCGGTGAAAATAAGGAAAAATTACTAATTATTATTTGCCAATTGCTAACAACAACACTTTTCATATCAAAAGCGTAACCGAAAATGCACAATTTCTAGTGTAATCAAAAAAAACGTATATTTTTATAATGTATTGCATTAAATCGCTTAAAATTAACCCCAATTCCCAGCACTTACGAATTGTATGCAACGAAATTATACAAGTACATTAAAAGTAGTTTTTATTGCAATGCACAAGTGCATAAATATTTTTAAATAATTTTGAAAATGCTATAAAAATTCTTTATTAATTGCACTGACTTTATCGCGAACAAAGAAATCGCAAAAATCGATTTGGTGGCATTAATGGCTGTCAATCCGCGACAGCCAGCAAACACGCCAGTGTCAATTAACGCTTGTGACTTAAGAAAATATTAAGGAATATTTTATTTTTAAATACATTTAAGACTTCTCGCAACAA
>JAPVRG010223855.1:0-11026 GCA_029783565.1 Rhagoletis cerasi | reverse complement strand
ATATTTACATCGCTGCAACACAGATCTTTCGTGCGTGCTTTACCTTGTTTTTGTTCGACCCTCCACCGACAAATCATACATTCTTACATACGTATGTGGGTATGTAAATACATACATTCATATGTACATATGTATGTGTGTATATCTCGCTCTGCGTTCTGCCTTGCCAGGTGATCGCCGGCGTTTGCCTTTTTTTTTTGATATCGCACTGTGTCCGTTTTGAAGGACAATGTCAATGGGTTATTTCGCACATTTTGCAGATACATTCATACATAGATATGTACATATGGACACAAGCACTTAAGTGCCTAAATACACAATGCATAAGCACTCGCAAGAGTTGTTGTGTTGTTCCTTTTCTTACTACGCAGTCAGAGAGCGAAAGTGAGTTAATTAAATTAAGTTGTCGTATTTCCGTTTTATTTCGAATCGGTTATTTACCAAAGGAAATAAATCAAAATTTTTCCGATATGAAAAATTTGATGCAGTTCAACACAGCTTCTTTAAACGAACCGAACTGCATCAAAATTGTCATATCGAAAAAATTCTGACTTATTCCCTTTGGTAATTAACCGATTGAAATATGGCAGAGAAGTAGTTTTAGTTTTGTTTGTTATTTAGCTTACTGAGGTTTATATTTTCATAATTTTCCTTCTTGAATTTTGAATTCTTTGGACTGCAATATTTTGAGAAGCGTTTTATTTTGCTTTTACTCTGCCTAACACTGCGATCAAAACTACCATTAAATCTAAGTTTAGGTTAGCTGACTGGGGCATAAATGCCTCACATAGATACATTTGCGATCCGTGAATCATTGCTGACACAATTTTAGAGAACTTTACCATAGACACTAATAATAATAAGAAATCAGTAAGTTTTCTATTATGCCATCTACAGATAGTGTTCGAAATCCTCTAGCCCTGCTTACGTTTCCACACCCTGTCTACATGGCGGTACATGAGCACATCTTGTGGGGGAATTAGTATCTCCAGCTCTTTCGTTACCTTCAACACTTTTGGGTCTTGGAACCCAATATACATAGGTGGACAGTTTTAGCCTTGACTAGACATCCTATTTCTTTCTTAAAATTTGAAATCTATAATAGATGCTTGCCAACATAAATATTTGTTCAACGCATTTGATTCCTGGAGCCTCTCTGTCGTTTTCTATACTCTCCAAATTTCACATTGAAAAATACTTCTTCGGTACTCGTCGCCCACGCGAACAGGGCCGTAGATCTTGCGTGGAATAGTTCTTTCGAAGCACTCAAAGCTTTCTCATCTTTGTTCGACATCGTCCACGTTTCTGCGCCATATAAATTGAAAAATACTAGTACAGTACAATGTCTTAGCAAATGATTTCCTCATATCTATAGGATCGATTTTAGAAGAATTATATTACATTGCTCTTTGCATGGCCAAAAACGAATGGTCAAGTACGATGTGCTCCGCCACTTCATTATTCTAAAGGCAAAACCGGTATAATGGGGCAATTCAACTAAACGCATTTACATGCCTTGCAACTGTACAAACCTTGTAAACGTACTCAATTTTGTATGGAAAACCGGTTGCACAGTTGCAAGGCACTTACGAGATTAGATTAATTGTCCTATTATTTTTGTGGACTGATCAATTCCGTACAAACATATGAGAATGCTAAGGTTATAACCGCTGAAATACCCAGCGTGCAATCTTTTGACAGCTATGAGCCCCACCTAAGACCTTGTAACCAGGGACCAAAAATACTGTTATATCGAATTTACAAATTGAAAACGTTGCCACCTTGTTTCATAACAGTTATTAGATGAGAAATATTTTTTCCGTTGCCGATAATAGTTATTTCCCAACGTTTATTTTTTACGTTGCCCTGCTTGTAACACTTCTCAGTACTTAATATGTTCTAAGTTTATCCACTTGGTAACTGTAAGTCTCGAAGAAGACTAACTGAGTTCGAGAAATGGTTTCGGCAGCACAACGACAGAGAATGAGCCTTCCCTCGCCAGTTCGTAGGCGTCCTCATATCCCACAGTTATCCAGCATAGATGTGAAGATGTGAAGAATATCAAAACACTGCTTTTCAAGCTTGGGCGTGGTCGTGCTATTAGAGAGTAACCTGATGCTCGCTTGGCTGAAAATATAACTAAGAAAGCGCTTGCAAAACTTTTGCAGGGTTTATTCTAGTTTAGGTCAGGATTATTTATTTATTTATTTATTTATTTTAATTTCACTTCTGCCTTAGAAAACTGCGAACCCATTGCAATATATAGTTTGGCGCCAGTTCCATAAATAACGGCACATTTTTTCCCTTCCATCTTGACCTACCAGTCTACCAGTGTACATATGTATGTATGTATTTATATATTTGCGATCGAGGTGAGGATGGCAAACTTCTCAGTCTAAGATTTTTACCTAAAATTTCCTACCAAAGTAGATTTCTCTTAGACCAAAAGCATTCTAAATGCTCACATGGCTCATGTAGATTAATTAAGAGCATTGTATTTATTAATTGAAGCTCGACTCAACCGTTTATTATGGGTTAACTCTAAGATAGTTGACCTCATCAGGGTATTGAAGCACGGTCCTTCCTAGGGTGATCGATTCGGCTTTTGACTTTCGGAGTTTCGCATATTAATTCTAAGGTCTTTGTCGCTTTGACACCGTAACAATAATTACCACTCATGTAGTAAAATAGAAACTTTGGCCATAAAAAGAGAAGAGACGTTTCCGTGTGGGTACCTGATGCCCATTGAACCCATGCCCTTGAGATGTTTCCTTAGGCAGTATTATCTAAAGACCTCTTGATGCACAAGCATCTATGCAGAGCAACCTCCTAACACACGATGGCCCATTTGGTCCTACTTACTAGGTGCGAGAGAGCGGAATCCATCGGCTTCCGTTTGGGATTTGCATACTGGGTTAGTTGTAAGGGAATTTAAAGCCTCAGTATGTACCTAATGTCTAGATCTAATATTTTTCCAACGGACTTAAAAATTAAGGATGTTAAGCTCATAGGTAAGTGTGATTTAGGGGAGTGAAGGGGTCGATTGCCCGATTTAGGAATACTTCCGCTTATTTAGCTGGGCTGGGCTGAGATGTGTTTTGCGAATCCCAATTCGAAAAACAATTTTTGATTCTATTAAAAATATTCTATAGGAATCAGCTATCAATGGCTCTTCCCCAGAATTTTGGTGGATAATGTAAACCGAAATTGGATTAGTATAAAATTAGGAATCGTACTCTAAGATAATAACAGCTAATTGGTTAATGAAATCAGGAGCTATCTTCGGAAGGGTAGTGTAATAATTCAGTATAAACTTAAAACTTTCCTTCTGTGGGCAGTTTTATTGATTTTGTGATTCTCCAAATGTTCCTGAATATGTATTTCGCTATATAGAGTTTATTTACTATTTATGTATGTACACATATAATTTTAATTTTTATATGCGTACACTATGTACATACATTGGGGAGTTCCAAGTATTTTGTGAAAAAAAAGTCATCGTAGAAAACGGGACAATCCCTCAGTTTTTTCCTTTGGGTATTTGTAATATCTATACCAATTTTCAATTTTCTACTGAAACTAATACAGGGTGCTCATTGACCTTGAAATGTGCTATTGAATCTCTAAAAAAGCTACTGTTGCCATGACAACTGAAGCTTGTAATATTTTTTCAGCTAGTTTAAACGTAAAGTTTGGGGCCAGAACTTCTTTCGACTAGGTGAAAAATGTCGGAAGGTGCCCCGTGCCCTATTTCGGAATTTTGTTTGCAACACCTTAATGTACATACACCCATATACATATTATGAGTGAAGGAAATTTCTTGCCACTGTATAGCCGACGCAAAGTCAAAATTTTTTCTCAATTTTTTTTTCGCCAACACAGCGAACCATTTCGAATAGTTGGGCAGCACGACCAACAACAATTTAAAGAAGTATATACGTACATAAATATGTGCATACATATCTATAACAATAAGAAATATGCTTTTAAAAATAATGGAAAAATAAAGCTGCAGCTGTATGGTTACTATGCAAAATGTGTGCGTGTGTATGTTGATGTTTGGAAGCATTTTATTGTTGATGAATGGCTGCAATGCATTTTCGGTTAATTTCGTAAATTAATATGTGAATAAGTACATACGTTTTTATATACATATGTAGGTACACTTGTAGCGATGATTATGTACTTCGCATAGTTAAGTATGTACATTGTACATATATGCATGCTGCGGGGATTTTGGTGGATTTGGCAATGCTGAGGTAGGCTTATCAATGCTACTTCCGTAGATATTCACATGCAAACAAATTTATCCATAAATATGTATACGACAAATTTTTATGTGTGTAATTGCAGTAATAAATAAATCTACATAGGTACATACATATGTGTATATGTATGTACTTATCTATGCTTGAATGAAACACGCATGTAAATTATATTTTCAATTAAATGCGGAGTGTTGGCGGCATGTCGGAGAAACTCTGCAAATTTTTATTTTTTATACATTTTTTCGCTATAAAATTTCATTTCGTTTGTTAACAAATATGTGCATGGCTATATAATGTTGTTGCTGTTTGCTGTTGGCAGCTCTCCTGGCGATCCTGTTTGTTTGCGGTAGTGGTAGTTGATAATTTTCAATTGTTCGCGAATTGGCGTTTTTTGGTATTGCTCTCCTCGTTGGCCGCCCAAATTGTAGCTGTTGTTGTGTTAAATACGAAAGTACAGATAATTTTGTTTTTTATGCAGAAGTGCGCATATATGTATATTTTCATAGATGTAATACATATGTATGTATTGGTATGAATAAACGTTGCATGAATTTATGTATACTTTGTATTCACACAACTGCACATATTTATGTCTGCTTGAACAAATATAAATATGCAATTTTTGCCATTTAAATTAAATAAACCCGGAAAAATTATCTGTGGCAACTTCCGAATCAAAATTTTCAAAAGAATTAATTTTTTGTTTTGGAGAAAATTGCAAATATTATTCTGTTGCACTAAATGCACCTCTGAGTTGTCGCACTTACTTCACTCGCACTTAGTGCACTATGAATTGTAACACGTTATGTCAGTGTTATTTGAGCTTTGTACCACGATTTTATTTTTTAGGAAAAATTGGAAAAGCAACAAAGTCTAAGCGGTAGAAGTTTTAGTTTTCCTAAAAAATAAAATCGTGGTACAAAGCTCAAATAACACTGTTGTAAACAAATTTTTTTTATACAAAATTCCTTAATACACTCTTCTTGTTACATTGTTCCAAACAAAAATTAAGTAAAGGCAATTTTTAAACAAAAAATACAACCGATTTTAATTTTTATATGCAAATCTAGGAGTACCGTTAATTTCTTCATAATCCAATGATTGCAACTAAACCAAATTAGTATGGGACCTCACTTGAAATACCACCTTTCTGATGAAAACAAGAACTATCGAAAACGGTTCACGTGGTACAAAAGAATATTTCGACGATTTCAATTTGAAGTCGGTAATAATAATTAAATATGGAAAAAAAATATTTTCCGGAATTTCCTATTTTTCAAAATTTTTTTCCAATTTTCACGCCGTAAAAAGTTTCCTTGGGCGGAGACAAATACAACAAAGAAATACAGCTCAAATATGACGAGGCGTTCTGGAGTTCTCGCGGTTTTACTTAAGCAGCTTTGTTGTGGTTTTAGTGGTCTAAGTCATTTCATACCTCTTGAGCTTAAATAACCGGGTACTTGTAACGGAATACATCTGTACATCGTTCTATCCTCATACACTAATGACAACACCTTTTACCTTTGGTTGATGAATTTGAAGTAATAATCGACGCGTTCAGATACAGGTAAACTATTATTTGAACAAAAAAGGTGTGAAGTGACTTAGACCACTTTCAAAATTATGGCCACATATATGTAAATGGAAATTTAAGTTTTTATATAGTTGGCAAGTCTATCCAAAAAATATATATTTCTGGATAAAAGAACGCTTAAATGTCTTTCATTCGCTAAGCGCGCTAAAATATTTTACTTAAGATATATATTTAATTCACTAAAATTATTTTAGACAGCTGGCAACCCTATTCAAATGTTTTTTACCTGAAGCGCTAAAGCTTGGTTTAAAAATTGTGTTTCACAAAAATTTATATGGATTAGCAAAATAAAATGTCAAATGGCCGATTAATCAGTTGAAGTTGAAGAACTCGCCCTTTTCGGTGGTTTATAACAGCATTTCGGGGAAGTAGATGGCGCTTTGAACAATCTTTGACCAGATACACTTTTCTTAAGAAATAATTTTTTGTAATAACTCGAATCGAGGGATCCACTCAAATACACAAAAAGAATTCTTTCAAATCGGTCCAGCCGTTTAGGAAGAGTTCACTCACAAACATACCTACAAAAGAATTATATGTGTGAAGATAGGTAAAAGTTTCAGTATGTTTGGAAGGTGCCACGCCCCTTTTTAAATAGCTCCCATTTTTAGCCATGAGCATGGGATTGATTTCCTATAACTCCATACCAAGGTCCAGTACTCTACCATGAACACTTCCAGCGATATGCGGTAGAAAAATTCAGTTTGTATGGGAGGTGCCACGCCCCCTTGATGTATCGAAATTATTTTTGGCCTATAACCATCCTTTGGAAAGTCTGCAGTAGGAGACCAAATATAAAAAAAAATTGGAATTTTCTTTACGTATAGTTTAATACAAAATATAAGGCATGTATGCGTGTACTTATGTATTTAAGTACATACACTGAGTATATAAGATAGTGTGTATAATAGTATACATAGTGGTTTATTACAATTGCGTATACACATACAGATTTACATATGTATGCATATGCAATATTTGAACATTTACCAATTTTTCCATGGGCCAGCGTCGCGTTGGTATTGTTTAAATGAACGTTGTTGTTATTGTTGCAGCTGCAAAGCTATTGTTGATTACTGGCTGTTGCTGTACGTATGTTTATAATTACATATGTACGTATGCATTTAGGTATTAAGCCGCGCTGAAAAGCTTGCGGACACTGCAGTCATCTGCTGCCTGCTGCTGCGTGCTACTTGCCTATTGTTGTTGGTATATTTGCTTGTATATAACTGTCTTTTTCTACTTTTACGTATGTGTGTGTATGTAAATTGGTTAAAATAATTCAAAAGCAAAGAAAATTTACTTTTTTAATTATCTGGCAACTATGTTTATTTGTTGGGTTTTCTCTCTCTACTCTGCTCGATATGGTAACATTTTTGTTTTTAATTATTTATTTCGATTTTTAATTAAACTTTGCGCGTTACATGCCACTCTGCTGCTGCAGCTGCTGTTTGTCTTTAGTTGTTGTAGCTTTTGGTGTTATTTGAAATATTTTGTTTTTAATTTTTATTTAGATTGCACTTAATTTTTTTACGTGTTTTTGTGTCTTTGTAAAATTTTAAAAACTGATTTTCATATGCCAACTTTTTTTTGTAATATTTCTTGTATATTATGTATATTTAATTATTTTGTTTGTATATACTTTAATTTGCTTTATTTTTGTATATTTATTTTTTGAACTCAACAAAAATACATATGTGTGTGTGTGTTCAACAAAAATGTCTAGTTTTCAAAAAACCTGCGTATATGCAAAAATTTAGTAAATTCGCACAATTATAATTTACATATATATATGTATGTATGTACATTAAAAAAATTCAACTAGTAAGGTAGCCAAAAAAGAAAATAAGAAAGTAAAATTAAAAAAAAAAAAGAAAGCCATGATGGAAAAAATTCTGCCGTGGCTTTTTTTGTTTGTCAAATTGACACGCATTTCCCGCACTGAGCGCCTCAAAACGCGTACAGAAATGCGTTCGTCGCGCGAAAGCTTTTGCGTGGGCGGCGTGGAACGCGGCTGCGGGGCGGTTTGCACTTGTTTGGAGGCCTTCGGTGTTTATGCGTAGATTTACAGTTATCATTTAGGCAAGCGCTTGCCATAGGTGTTGCATTTTTCTTTTTTAATTTCCGCGCTCCGAAAAAACACAAAATCAGCACGTTGCTGCACATTTCTTCAAGATAAATAACAAAGCAGAAAATGTGACCAAAAATTTTTTGTAGGTCTTGAAATTGTCGCTGATCAAAGCAGATAATTACTTATATTTTTTCGTTACATTTCACATTAACCAATATTCTGTTATTTTTCGTTTGCGGTGTGAGAGCATTCAGTTTTTATCAAAAACAACCTTTTTTATTTCTCATTTTTGTGTGGTTTTCGTTTCACAGTGACTTTATTCAAAGTTTGTCTGAACTCAATTCAAAGTACCTTCTTACATAAACATGTATATTTAAACTTGACTCTTACATCAGCGTTGCACAATTTTTGTGCTGAGCTCGCTGGTCTCCTAAGAAAAAAGTGCTACAAAGCTTGCGAAAATAGACATATGCAAAAGTTTACGCAGAAAAAAGTGGGAAATGATTAACGCTGGACCACAGTCTGGACGTCGGGAGTTCACCGATGCAAAATGAAAAAAAAAAAAATAAATAAATAATCGAAAGAAAAAATTAATTACAGCTAAAAAAGAGCCGAAAAGAAGTGCTAAGTAAAATTGCTCAAAACAAAAGCACATAAAATAAAAAGCAATGAAAGCCCAGCAATGCGAAGCTAACGAACGCAAAAGCATCCAGATGAGGATGAAAAAAATCATGGAAATGAATAACAAAAAACTGCAGGCAAATGGAAATAAGTTGCCAAAAGTAAATTTTAATTTGCGTGCCCGAAAAGACAAGAAAAATAATACGAAATGCCAGAGCGAAAAACCAAATGGAAACAAAAATTTTGGTGTGGAGTCCTCCGCCGGAAATTGAAGAAGCTGAAAAAATGGCGAACTTTAGACACAATCAGAGAAGGACAATAAAGAAACACAGCGACTTAAATAAAGGAAAAAAATAAAAATCAAAATAGCAAAAAATAGTAGAAATGAAAATAAATTAAACCCGAAAGTGGAAGGGAAATAATGCGAAAAAAGACGAAAGAAATAATCAGTCATTAACTCTGCTGTCGCTCGCCCTCGCCTCTGCTCCCATCCCAATCGCACCTGGCTACGAAAACTACGAATTTAGCAGAGAAGAAAACGGAATACAAACAGTGGAAAAAGCCCGCCGGCAAAGTTATGTCCAGCCAGAAGCCAAGGTGCGCTGGGTGGCATTGTGATTTTTTGTTTTACTTCTTCTTCCTCTACTTTCAATGTACAGAAGTTGAGGTAGAAAATGTTCTGTTTGCGCGCTGGCAGCTCTAAAGGCGAGAGGAAAAGGACTGAATGTAAATGAAGAGCGGGTGCTGCTGTTGGTAAGGTCAAGTCTAAATGAATATATACTGTCAAAAAACGTATTGTCTATGAATTTTTAGACAAAGAATTTTTGCAGTGCAGTTTTTGTAATTCATGAATTTTCAGTAATTTTTCGGAGGACTGTTACGAGTACTGAGATAACGCTGTGTGGATAACAAAAAGCTCCTAGTAGGTGGGACTTAGTGTTTAGAGGTCATATTAATTGTTTTATTTTTACAACTCTTTAAAACCATCTACCTAAAAAAACACTGGATACGAAATGGAGAATCATGGGCGGAAGGGGTGGACTAAAACATGGAAATTCAATTCAGTTCTATACTGGTAGGTGCAACCTGGATAAAGGAGTAAGCGCATGAGTATTCGCTGAACAATTCACGAGGACGGTGTCTTTGCGTCTCACAGATCATTGCCCAACGATTGCATGCCGAGCTAATGGCTATACAAGCAGCTGTTCATAGTCTAGACTACATATCATTACCTTAATATAGTAATGCCCTGACTCATTATCTTTCGAAATTCAGCTTTGTGAAAAAGTCTTTAGATTACTCACTAGGGACCCAATGGAATTTGAAAACAACTACTACAGCAGTAAATTAATGTCAGAGTTTATTAAAAACCAGTGTTTAAAAGAAATTTGCAAATGAAGAACTTTTATTTTTGCAAAATTTTAAAACTACTCTGTAAAGAAATAAAAATGTCAGATAGGACCTTTCTGTATTAAGGTAACGATATATATATCTAATCCGACAGTCAAACTGTCATAAAGGTACTTGATACCGTCACGGATAATTCGGTAACGGTAGCGAACTTCCACAAATCCATCAACGCGATGTCAGAGCAGCTCACTTGAATTGGTATGAGTGCCAGGGGTTTGTAACATACCACTAAACGAGGAAGCGGATGAACTGGCAAAAAAAGGCACTTCCGCACCAATTTCATCAGATTCCTGGAAGCTCATGATTAGGGATTAATTTTTAAAGAAGGACATACCCAGTGCGAAACCTCTAATACCTTCAACAAAGCCAAGCCCAAATGGCCAGAGTGGGACACGAGGAAATTGTAAGAACTTCTATCGTTAATAAGGAGGGGCATATTGCCAGCTAGTAGCTACACACAATACACCATTTTTCTAGGGAGACACGCAGAATACATCGTTGGCTTCACGAACAGGTTCAAGATTCAAGGTTCAGAAGTTAAAAGATCTATGTGGTATCAAAAAGCGTCCTACGATCAGTGCCTATGTGTGCTGGTAGTTATACCAGCGGTCACTTGAATTTAAACTGAGAAAGTATAAAATGCAATAAGGACGACTTCCTATTCCTAAATATAGCTCTTCGGTCAAAGATTATTGCTATAAAAATTTACTTCACTGATAGTTTATGTGGCCACCAGATTTTGCCATGACGCATTGACTCGGTTAGAATTTGGAGCTTAGATGTTAGGATTATTTTCCATATTATGTTGATCTCAGATCTTAGCTGTGCCTGGCAGAAATATTGTCATCCATTCGAGTAGATTTTATTCGGAATGATCTTCGATATGTTCTGCATGACGGGCTGGGCGACACCGACTGCGCAGTACCTTTGTGATAGCGTCGGGTGTTCGTATAGACGAAGTCGATGGCGAATATTAAGCAACAATTAATTACTTATTCATAATGATTAGCTTGAAATTCTTTACGCTTAATTACAATTAATTTTCGGCGTCAACGTCTTATA
>JAPVRG010223837.1:0-11734 GCA_029783565.1 Rhagoletis cerasi | reverse complement strand
TCTGCAGACGACAACGCCTCTGATTGCATTTTATTACTCTATCCGTCGTTTTCGTCTTGCTTTTGATCGATTACGTTACAATCGTCTCTGTTACGTTTAAAACGGCTAGAATGATGCCGCCGGACTAATTTTTGAAGCATGCTTCTTTTAGACGAATCGTTCGTGTTGTCTATCGGTCGTGATACATAATAAGGCTGTTAGTACTTTTTTTTTTACTTTATTAATTTTTTTATTTACATTGTGTTAAAGAAAATACATGAAAAGGGCCGACTTTTTTTTAATTAACAAAATTTTTAAATTTCAAAAACGGTGACACTTTTACCGAAAAATTTTTGCTTATCAGGGAGCTCACCCCCACCTACCTTCTCCTTAAGTTTGTCGTGATACTTCTTGGAAATCCTGTAAAACTTATTAAATTATAAACAACTTTCCAAATATGATACAATGTACATAAAACTCGTAATAGTTTCATTTTAATTCTGAGACCTTTCGCAGTTTTTAAATCGCTTAATTGCACATAATTCACATATTCACCTATATTTTTTTAATATTTCATTCATTATTTCGTTAAGTGACCAATTTCTTGCAAAAAAAATACATTAGAATTCACACCTTGCGTACTTTTCTCTACAATTTCCACACAAAGGGATTAAATTCGTTCTCCTTTCTCCCTCCGCAAATGCAACCGTTTGTGAGGCAGTGTCAAAACGCGGCTGTCAATAATTGTCTAACCTTTTATTATTGAATCATGCTGCCCGCCTAGGCCACCTGCTGCATCATATACAGTTCCGCATAGATGCCATTCAGCGCCATCAACTCCTCATGAGTGCCCTTCTCAACCACCACACCTTTCTTCAGCACACAAATCAAATCCGCATCACGCACTGTGGTCAGCCGATGTGCGATTGTGAGACAAGTACGACCGCTGCGTGCTACATCCAACGCCTCCTGCACAACTTTCTCGCTTTCCATATCCAACGCCGATGTGGCTTCGTCCAATATCAGTATCTTGGGATTGCGTACCATTGCACGTGCAATGGCAATGCGTTGCTTTTGTCCACCCGATAGCTGTGCGCCTTTGCTACCTAGGCGAGTGTTGTAGCCTTGCGGCAGAGTGGTGATGAACTGATGAATGTTCGATTTCTTGGCCGCTTCAATTATTTCCGCCATTGGAATATCGTCGCGGAAGTTGTTGCCATAGGCGATGTTCTCGGCAATCGAACGATCGAATAAAACCGGCTCTTGTGAAACTAAGCCCATGCTACAGCGCAGCATATCGAGTGAGAACTCTGTAGTTGGCACACCGCTGAGATTAACTTTACCCCTAACGGGGTCGTAGTAGCGCAAAAGTAGCTGTACGCATGTGGATTTGCCAGAGCCGGATGGACCCACCAAGGCCACTGTAGTGCCACCTTTGATGGTTAAATTAAGATTCTGCAGAATGGTTATGCCTTTGCGGTTAGGGTAGTGGAAACCGACGTCTTCGTAGGTAATGTCACCTTCGGATTTCTTAAATGTAGACGAAAGGCGGCGCGCATTAGGCATAGGGAAAAAATGTGAATGAAAGAATACTCACCAAAGGCGTATTATACGGTTTTTCAGCTGGATTGTACATTGCCGGCACGCGTTGGAACAGTTTCAGCAGACGCCCCGCTGAGAGAACAGCAGCGCTTACATTCGGCGCGTAGGATAAAGCCTGGCCAAGCATCCATGAGCCGAATATGAGACCTTCGGAAACTCTAAATTAGATGGAGTTATTTAAATACATAAGTAATCATGTTATCAATCATCAAATCATTGTGAATTTTTCTCACTTTACAATAGTTTCATAAGGCAATCCCTCATTGGCTACTAAGTAACCACCATAATACAGCGAAACACCATAGGCTAAAAAGGGTGCCGTCTGTCCCAAACCAAAAACCACACCACGAAAGCGCACCTTCTTGCGACATGCCGCATCCGCACTATCTACCTGCTGACAATAACGCGCGAGCACAGCGCGCTCCTGTCCCAAACTGGCCACCGTGCGTATATTTGCAATTGCCTCCACTGCTACACGTGACGCCTCTTCAATGGCCAACCTCTCTGCCTGCGTACTCGCCTCCATGAAGCGCGCTTCGAAAAGTATGGACGCGCACACGAACGGCACCATCACCAAAGTGACCAAAGTTAAATTCCACGAGTAGGTAAAAGAGAGTATCATGCCAACGGTGAGCGTGGAAATCGCTTGCACAATAATACCGATGCGTGAACCTGTTGCACCCTGCACGTTCGAGCAATCACCAGCAAGGCGTGCACACAGTGCGCCCACTGAATTACGTTCGTCGTCAAAGTAGGCGACTTCCTGGCCGATTATCGCCTTGAAAGCATCACGTCGCAGGCGGGAAGTCATTTTCACGCCCGCAGTGCTGAACATGTAGGTTTGTAGAAGTGAACCCACGCCAGCTATTATGCCGATAACGATGAACAGTATGGCAAATAAAATCGATTGTTTGGTAATATAGTCGCCATCGGGATCGGATAAAATCTAAAAGCAGAAAATAGAAGAATTAAAGATCTGAAGTTTTTATAGTCCACATTAGCTCTACTTACGCCAAAGAAGTCACCAAAGAGCACAGCCCATATGGGGAACGTAGCACCGTGCAACATGGCCGCTATGCAGCCGATTAGGATGTAACGCCACTCAGGCCCATTCATTTTCATCAATTGCACAAAAGTGATTTTATCTTTCTCAGTTGTAATTTTCTTTCTCTTCGTTTTCTCTGCGGAAAAGTATTAAAATTATGTAGCTGCTATTTCGCCGCTCATAAAAATTATTACTTTGCCACTTACTTCTGCTCACCACATTCTCGACGTCTGCTTCATCGAAGCTTGAGTCACCCTCATCGTCGGAATCATCCGGCACCGCCAATTGTTGTTTACGCTGGCGTACAGCATTCGAAGTGTTTGCCAATGCCTCTTCTTCTTCTTTGCGTTTGGAGATCATCACCAGCTTGCAGTACAGTCCTTCCGCGCGCATTAGTTCCTCATGTGTACCCTGCTCGGCCACAACACCATCCTTCACGAACACAATCAAGTCGGCATTTGTTACCGTTGAGAGCCGATGTGAAACCACCAACGTGGTACGTCCTTGGCTCGCTACATCGAGCGCGTCCTGCACTCGACGCTCGGATGTGGGATCTAATGCCGAAGTCGCTTCATCCAAGAGCAGTATCTTCGGATTACGTATGAGCGCACGTGCAATGGCTATACGTTGTTTCTGGCCACCGGACATCTGTGCGCCACGTTCACCGACCATAGTATCGTAACCGTTTGGCAGCTTTACGATAAAGTCGTGACAATTAGCCATGCGCGCGGCCTGCTCGATTTCTTCTTGCGTTGCTGTAGGTTTTCCATGAAGTATATTTTCGCGTATGGTTGTGGCAAACAGCACTGGTTCCTGACCGACGACACCAATCTGTGCACGCAGCCAGCCTACATTGAACTCGCGTAGATCGCGGCCATCCAGACGCACACAGCCGGTGGGTGCATCGTAGAAGCGCTGCAGTAGCTGAAGTGTTGTTGACTTACCACAGCCGGAAGGACCAACAAGCGCAACCGTTTGACCTGCCTGTACTTGCAACGAGAAGCCCTTGAGCACCTGTACATCGGGTCGCGCTGGATAGTTGAAATGTAAGTTCTCAAAACTTATATTCCCCACAACTTTTTCCAACTGCACACCGCTCTCATTCAAGGGATCAATTTCAGAGGCGCGATCAATGGTGGCAAAGACATTTTGCGCAGCGCCTTGTGCCGTTGCGAACGACTCTACATGTGGCAGCGAGAAACCCAAATTCTGTGCGCCCATTATAATACTGAAGAGCACAATAACCAATGAACCAGCAGTGTACAGCCTCTCGTCCTCATATCGGTACTGCAGTATCAGTTGGATGCCATACCAAATAGCCACTGCGTAAGCGATGTAAATAATGAACCACATGAGGCCGGCGCCAATACCGGAGTATAAGCCCTTCCTACGACCGATCACATCAGCAGGCACCAACAACTTGGCAAAACGTTCAGTCTCCTTGCGTTCACCACTAAAGGCGAAGACGGTGCGTATGCCTGAGAAGACCTCCTCGGCGACAGCGCCGGCGCTTGAGTAAGCCTTCAATTCCTTTTGTGTGAATGTGCTTTGGATTTGTGCAACATAGGCAGTAGAAATGATAATAAACGGGCAACAGGTGAGCACAACCAGTGTCAAAAGCCAGCCATAGACGAAAGAGAAAATAACACCCGTAACGAAGGTCATTATGAGAAAAACGAATATGGCGACTTTTTCGCCGATACCCTCCTTCATTTTATCCAAGTCCCTATATTTAGGAAAATTTATTTTTAAGGTGCTTTATATGTGTGTGTGTATTGGGTGTTTCAAACATACTCAGTCATCTTATTGGCGAATGTATTGCCAGAAGAGGTGTCATACCAAGACATATCCTGCCGTAATATGGATTCCAAAAAGAGTTTTCGAATTTTCGCTATCTGCATCAAAATAAAAGATACGAATTTGATGCTATTAACATTTTCACCCCAGATTCACAAATGTCAAACAAACCTGTCTGAGTGCAACTTTATTAAGCACATCGACCGCTAGCGCCAAAAGTATTAACTGCAATGCACATCCAACGAGCGTACATAATCCATAAGCCAACGCATCTTCCTTGACTGCTTGCATATTCTCCGCATGACTCGCATTCGTACTACAGTAGCAGAAAAATATAAGCGATACTTTTATGTCACTTTCTACACTAAATTTTCTACTTACAGTTTCCTACCACCGCCGAAGATGCTCAAAATCGGCGCTGGTGTAGACGTCCCATTACCAACATGACGATCTATGAGCAGTGTTGTTAGCTCGGCGTAGATGATCACATTGTATGGTGAACTAAGTGAGGCTAAAGATGCTACAATAGCACCAAAAACTACAAGCAAACGATCCCATATTGTCGCATAGCGAAACTGCCAAATATAAACGCACAAAACCGGTAAGCCCGAAATAAAATAAGTTTGCGTGCAAGCATTGTTCAGATTGCCTATTATTTTTCTTGCGTCTAATAGGGAAATCTATTTAAATGCTGGATGAAAATAAAAATCTGATAAGGAAATGTGGTGGTCGCCGAAATAACAGCTATGACTTCTACCGCTTAAACTTTGTTGTTTTTCCTTATTTTTTCCTAAAAAACAAATAGTGGTATAAAGCTCAATACCACTGTTAAAAGTCCTCAACAAATTCTTTTCAAATTCTCTAAAATATATATTGATCCCACATTAGATCACTTCAAGCAAAAGGAACACATTTATGCCAACGCTAAGTGAGTTAATGTGAGGAGCCCTATGGCCAACTAGAATAAGAAAAACAAAAGTTCCCGCCTTCATTCTGGAAAATTAAAGAAGTAATGTGGATTTGGGAATTAAGAAGTATTTAGTTGCTTACTACACCTGCAAAACGACTTTGGCAAGCAATGGAGCAGGCGCTGTAGTATATCAGACTAATTGTAACCCATGTCCACAGCAGCCTAGTCCAGTGAAAATCTCTAAACAAACAAATAATTGGGAAAGTACAAAGACTCGCATGCTTCGGCATATCGGGAGCAGTGAGTATTGCACCTCAGGAGGATCTCTCCCCACTGCACATACTCTGGCATAGGGAAGCCAACATGTGGAAACCAACCAACTGTGGACACACGACGATGATTGGTAGGTTGGTTAGAGTTCGTTTTTAAACCACACTTGCAATTTAGCCTGAAAAGAGACAAGAAGAAATCAGCAGAGGTGGCCATTTCATTTAAATCTAGCCCGTAAATTTTAAGAACCTAAAAAGTTGCGGTCACTTATTTCTGGTTATCCGCAAAAGAAGGATTTGACTAGAAACCTTGGTCTGGTCTTGGTCAGTGTTGGGCAGTTGCATAGGATATGCTCCACCGTTTCTTCTGCATCTGATAAGTCACAGTTACGACATCAAGTGTTATGTTGTAGCTTTTTCCACCTGCGATTAGCCTCAGTTTTGCCTATCAGCTAACGCCGTAACATTGTTTTATTATGCTGGAGGTAATACATACAGAGCCAAGTGCCTTAATGGCCGTCTGGCTGTCCGAGAAAATAGCAAATGCTAAAAACTTGTTCACACGGCTCTCTTACAGCAAATATTTAAGCCTGTAAAACACTGATCTTTGTATTTTGAAAGGAAACTAGCAATGGTGATCGGTAGAGCATGAGACGAGCGAAGCCTGCTCTGACTATGCCGGTTTGGGACTTCAATTCAACGATACCAGAGAGGAAAGGGGCAGAGAGTTACCAGTGAAAGATGTTGGTATATTCATTTACACTGATTGTTCAAAGATGAAGTCGAGATCAGGCGCCGGTCTTTACTCGGAAGACTTGTGATTCCGCCAGTCTTTTCTTTTTCCAAACGTGTCGCATTGGTATCACTGGCCCATATCACCGCCATTCTTTGAATACACTATAACCATTACAAAAAAGTTGCTGATATCGGAGGTGGAATGGCAAGCATTTCAGCAGCCTTGAACATGTTTTCTTTTCTTCACAATAGACAACTAGGTACACCCCGATTCACTTGAATAGGTATATAGTTTTTCTTCAAGATCCAAACTAAGAACTAAGAAATCTGTGGAGCACTTTTGAAATATTGCTATAACCATACCCACCTCCCATATAATGGTATTTTGGAAAAATTCAAAAACCGATATTTCGGCATAAAATAAAACAATTATGAAATTTTTGGAAAATGGGCGTGACGCCGCCCACCTATTACGACTTATCAATTTCTACCAAATATGTTTCAATTATTTCATTAAGTCTAACTGAGAATATTATCGAAAATACTTCAAATCGGGCAAAACACATCTGCTTATCAGAAAGGTGAAAAAAGATAATTAATACGTGCGCCGGGTGTATAAAGTTCGCTGCCGGCCGAACTTATACTTTACTTTTTTTCTTAATATAATACTCACCAACTCTAAATATGGGTATCTTATTTGCGAATCGCTCGTGTCGCTGCAAAGATTAATTTCATATTAGAAATATGGAACTAAGTATGTACTCGTATTTAAAAAAAATTAAGCTTACTTCTGTGATTTAGCTTCAAAGTCCTTTGGTCCCGGTAGAGTAGTGTCCGATTTCTTGAAATTATCAGCTGGCTCCGGGCGACCTTGCATTGACACATTGTAGCTACCATTAACCATGGTTTGACAATTGCCTAGCCTCGGAGTACTCCAGTATTTCGCTATTAATTGAAACTGAAATAAACAAATATAAAATAGAAACGAGGAGCCAATTTTCTTTAAATTGTATTTTGAGCAATTTGCGAGATAAGTTATCAATTAAATAATATTCTTTTTTATTAGGAATTTTATAACCGCGCGCAGCTTCATCAAATTGAGAGGAGATAGGGAAGTGTTGTGTCGATTTTCAAGTATGATAAATGGGCTACCTATTGTACGTACATATGCATATGCCTATGTGTATACCCTATTGGAAATTATTCAATGAAGTCATTGATACCTTTTCAATTGGATGGACTGCCTTAGCTGCTTATTTTAAAAAGTTAGCCATTGATGGCCACAGTTTACAAAAAAGTCGAAGTCGAAGTCAAAGAGGAGGGCATTAGCTAGAGGAGAAAAAGCATAACCCAGTCGGCGTTACATAGTGGATAGTGTCCTGCTGGGCGCCATGCCATGTCTGTCGAGGTTACTTGACAACATTTTCACTAATTTGAAAAAATCATTGATTTCTCGTTGGAAATGTCAGCGTTCGGAAAGCGATGGCTTTCCATGTCTTTCATGTGGCTAGCATAATGTTTCATATTGATTTCTAACCGGGTATGTTTGTTTTTACCAGCTTCCTTACATATGTATGTATGTATGTATGTACATTTGTCTATTTGTATCTGTGTATGCTTGCTTATGGGCAGACACGTCCATCAATTTTACGTTTTGAAGTGTAAATAATTTCTTAATTGTTTGAACTGGGTGATAACGAATTACGATGTGATGCTTTCGCATTCCAGTATAGATATATGTATGTATATATGTATGTACATTTGTACATACTATATATGTATGTAGCTACATGTGCATGAATTGTAAAGTAATATAAAAACAATAAAAAATATATATTTTTTAGCATTGTCACATTAACTTAAACTTTTGGCAGATAAAATTAAACTCTGGGAAAATAGATTTAAACTTTGAGCAAATAAATTTTATCTTTGGGCAAATAAAATTTATCTTTGGGCAAATAAAATTAAACTCTACTGAAAAACTGAAAAATACATTAACAAATATGCTAATATTGCAAAATTTTATACAGACAAGACTAAGGAGTAGAGAAAAATTTCAAATACAATTTTTTTTTAATATACCGCGTTTATATAAGTGGACTAAAAAGTAGGAATAATTATTCCTAGACTCATAGAATTCGCCTTGAAAAGTTTTAATTTTAAAATTTTAGCAATAGTCATAACAAACATTTTATGAGATTTAAAATGAAAAATGTGGTGCAGTAAAAATTTTAGGTCTAAGTAGACGATATAAAATTTCAATATTTTTTGAGAAGCTTTTTCATGGCAGAAATACACTCGAAGGTTTGCCATTGCCTGCCGAGGGGCGACCGCGTTATATGCCTTGTTTGAATTTTGAATGAAGGCCTAATTGTTAATTAAATATAATGGAATTGTTAATGAATTGTATCACTTCAATTGTATTGCATGTGCCCCACGTTTTAAATCTCACAAATTGTTTTTAATGACTATTGCCGAAAATTTTTAAATCAATACTTTTCAAGACAAATTCTATGAGTCTAGGAAAAATTATTTACTACTTTTTTCCATTTACATACATATATAAATGTGGTGTATTAAAACGTTTTTTTATTTGATTGTTGTTTATCTGTTCTTTCGATTTGACTGCACACCTTCAAACAGTGCAGTTACAGCGCTAAAATTTTAAATTAAAACTTATCACGACAAATTCTAAGTCCAGGAAAAATTTGTTTATACTTTTTACTCCATTTATATATATTTAATGACATTTATCTCTCAAACGATTGCACTGTATAAGTATTTGCGCATATCTATTCATAAACACGTTTTTTGATTTGAAAAACAAATAGAATACTTTGAAAATGCTATATTTAAAAGTCGTATTTTGCTCTATGAAAGCAAATATCACCCGCCAATAAAGTATACTAAATGTTTATGGTCGATTACTAGGCATATAAACTTACATACTATGTAGTTACACAATTCCAAAGATAGCTCTAGGTGCTCTCCATTACTTATCTTATTTATAACTTCGATAAGAATTTCATCAAAGTATGCATAGAGAAACAAGAGCATTTGACGCAGGGAACAAGTGAATTTGTACATACATATGTATGCATGTACTTACCTTAATCTTCTGATAATTCAATCAATCTTCTAATTTTTCAATCGTATTTTGAAAAAATTACGGTTAACAAGTCGGCAGCTTAGGATATTGTCTAAAAAACATCACCTCTAAAGATTGTAGAGCACTATATTCGAAATTGATTCCGTTTGCCTTCCAGCAGCGGCGAAGTCGGTTTGGCCACTCATCGATTACAGTACGTACCCCAAACATTGGGAAATTTTCTACTGCTCAGAAAAGAGCACGCTTCAAAGACTCAACACTTGAATGTTGGGTGTAGTGCAAGCCATAGTATCCATAAGGGAGAGAAATAAAGATTTAAATGGAAGGACCTCGAGAAAATTTCCCAAATTCAGATATCGTTTGCAAATAAAGCCATGTATTAATAGGAATTTTTTTAATGACAACCTACGTAAACCGTGTGTATGTTTAAGATATGTACACAATTTAGATTGTCGTTCAGATTTAGGGGATGTCTAGCTCAAAAACCCTAAAACTTGAAAATCAGCGAATTTCCAAACCGTTTGCTTACCTATGAATTGCAGTCGATTATGATTTAGGTGTTCGTTTTGAAAATATATTAAAACCAGGTTTTTAATTAAAGCCACATGGTCTAAGCAAAGATAAAAAGCACTGTGGGTAATATGGAGCAAAATAAAAAATCTCCATACAAAAAAAATTTGGTTTTTGGGCACTTTCGGAACTTGTTGCCGACCGCTAAAAATGCTTTTATTTTAATACCTTTTGTATATCAAATTAGTCAGGAAGTGAACTTGAAAAAAGTGCATGGTCTTGAAAATTCACTAACGAGAATTCCCAGCCCTGCTCAAAAATATACAAGGTGTCCCAGAAGTCGACATCAAGCCGGATGACAGGCCAGGTCATCGTTCCCACAACAGTCGGGTCTACGTAACCGGAACGACCCAGATTCATATCTGGCCAAGGACTGTCACTACCGCATCATTCCCCAAAAACTCTTTGGGGAATTTGTATGCGGTTACAACGACAACAACAATAGGCCAGGTCATAATAGTGATCAGCAGAATATAAAAAAAATCTGTGTCTTGTATTCTTAAATTAAAGGCGTTAAAAAAAACCAAAAGCTCTACACCCTGTAATGGTTTTTTTAATTCCCGTTGCTACAAATTTATACTTTTTCTCAATTTTATTTTTATTATGAAATTCTGAGTAATTCTTCTGTAAATTGTTGTCTAAAATGTATAGCCAACTGCTCTAGCTTAGAAGAAAATGGCACTTTTTGCCCAAAAAAATTGAAAATTTAATTTTAACTGAATGTACTGAAAAAAAATGTACTACACTAGTTGGGCAAGTAACTTTGAAAGTTGGCACATTTAATGAGGATTCCTAAATGCTAGATTGTTTCTTAAATTATGGACAATTTTGATTTTTGTAAAGATTGTAGTGTACCCAAGACTTTCCTTGAAGCCGCAACTTTTAAGGTAATTCTAGTTTCAGTGAGACGGAGAGAGTCATTTTACGAAGTTTGAGCGAGACAGAGAGTGACGCCACTTTGTCCTGGCCTGTCCCCCGTTTCCGGCTTGACGTCGACTTCTGGGACACCCTGTATATAGTCGATTTTCGAAAATAGTCCTTTACTGTAACGCTCACATCTTCAACATTACTTAAGCTAAGACAATCTTATTGATGTTTTTGTACATCTAATAAAATTCGAATGTGCAGAGAAGTGCGAAAGCTATCATTTTAAGTGCATGGTCGGGATAGCCCCCTTCTTCATATTCTGTAGTAGAAAAAAAAATTGTTTGAATATGCGTTTGCAATAACTTCAAAATAAGACTTTCTTCTCTTACGAAATAAAAGTAGCAGAATAAACGTTAGCGAATAGACGTTCTGAAGAAACCCACTATAAAATCAAAATTTTCCTATGTATCCCTAGAAGAGTCTTCGATTTAAAAAAAAAGTTGCGGAACAAATGTTATTTTGCCGAAATCCACAATAAAGTCTGCCTTTGTTAACTTTAGTCCTGAAACTGCAACGCCCATTTCTAGTGGTTTATTTATTTACTTATTTAAACAAGATTGTTCGCGAACAAACATTTTTACTGGGTGGGTATTCACCTGAATCCGACTGGTTCATACATTATTTTACCCTTAGAAACAAAATCTGACCTTCATTTTATTCAATTGGCTCTAGTTTTTCAGATATTTGGGAATTAAAAAAAAAACGTATTTTTGGCTGTTTTTGAGTTTCTGTGGAAAGGTAAAAAACTAAGATTCCTCCTTATAACCTTTTTTCAAGAATAACAATTTAAT
>JAPVRG010223833.1:0-10611 GCA_029783565.1 Rhagoletis cerasi | reverse complement strand
CCACTATGGAGACTCCAATACAGGAATCTGAACTTTGACCCCTGTGCGACACGCCTTAACCGACTCCAATCGGGACCAAAATTTATATGTGATATCTTCGACGTTAGTAAATATATGCAAGAATTTTTATTCTAATAATCTCTTCTGGTTGAGGATTTGACCTCATAGGAGAAGAGTGCCCTGAGTGCCGCCTGATTATCGCTGATGATTAGTATTCTCTCATTTGGGTAATTTCTTCTCAAGTTAGTCTCTGCCCACAGACTAATTACAAAGACCTCCGCCTGAAAAATGGTCGGATACATTCCAATGGGCACAGATAGTTTTATACGGAGACCATAGAGGCCTGTCCCGGTGCCCTCTGATATCTTTGAGCCATCTGTGTAACATTGTATCGTACTAGCTTGTGCATGTTCCTCCAAAATGGAGTTGTTCCAGGCTGCTTTACTACAAAGCTCTATTTTGAATTTCTTCTCGAAAACGACCACCTCGTTTATTTCGTCCCTTGGGAAAATAGCTAGCTGGGATCCTAGCTTTTCCTAGTCGATAACAGTTTTCCTCTGCCAAAGCCCTCTCTTCCGAAGTTAAGGAGACTACGCTTGGCTGCCTGCTCTATGGTAATGTGCAGTGGTTCTAGGTCGGGAATGACCTCCAGTGAAGCCGTCGGGCATTTTCGCATCGCTCCCGTGATGCACACACATGCCAGACGTTGGAGTTTTGTGAGAGACTGTCTCACCGTGACTAAGCTAGTTCTCCAAGCCCACGCCGGCGCCCCCCATGGCCTTACTATCATGGTGTACATCAATCTTAAGATCCTCATAATTTCTCAAATTCTAATTTTGTCTTTTTTTGGCCTTAAAAATTTATCCAATGAACTTTTTGCAAAGTTCTAAATACATATTTTTGTTTTCCCTGCGTCAGGGAATCCACTTTCATGGTCCAAAGAAATGAAAAGCGTATTTTAAAATTTTTTAAGTTCATAGTAAGCCATAAGTAAAAATTTGGCTTTCTTGTCTTTTTTACCTAAAAACAACATATACTGAATTAAAAAAAAAAAATTTAAAAAGCGTTGTTCGGTTCTTGCAACAACGGAAATGGAAAATTTATATTTTAAACTTTTCAAAGAGTTCATCGAATACCTTTTTCAGGTCAAAAAAAGAAAAAAACTTGTAAACCTTCTATATTTGAAGGTCATTTTAAATGTCAAGGTAATTCTTTTGCCCAACGAAATTCTTTTCCTGAATTATCGATCTCAAAAGCTTTAAAATACGGTGAAATTTATTTCACTATCTGTGCCCATTTTTTGAGACATTAGATTTTGTCACAAAAAATTTCATTATCCACACTGTGCGGCGGCCTTCAATTACTATGAATTATTGCAAGTTCCCTTGATTTTCTTCGCTTTACCGTTCTTCACACGTTCCCATTCAAGGACTCGTATATTCAAGATGTTTACTTTCAAATCACAGAAATGTAGAAGAATAATAAAGAAATTTTACGGCAGTAACCAAATATCTTAAGAATATATTTAATTATTGAAAATATTTAGTCAGCGTCTTTAGTAGCGGCGCAGATTTGCCTATCGAGGACAGCTCTAATGTTAGGAACAGATAACTTAGCTAATCACAGGGACCCAGAGCAGGGAGGAATAAAGCACTTTTCTTGGCAAACTAGAAAAACTTTTTGTGTCACAGGCTGCACATTCAAGGAGGATGTGCTCCACAATCTCCTCATTCTTCTATTATATCACGTTCCTTGGTGAATATGTCTTCCTCCTTGTTGTCAATGATGCCAAAAGATCTCTTCGACCTCATAAAAATATACCTTCGTAGCAGCGTATAATTCAGCCATGGCTGCCCTGCGCTCTAACACACTTCTTATACCGTGGACCCTTCCATATGCACCAAGTCAGTCACCGCCTTCCAGCCATTTATCATAGCGGTGGCATTGAAAATACACTCCAAAATATAAGTACGGGATTACAAAGTCTGTAAGAAATTTGTTTCATAGACTGAATAAAATAAAATACAACCGGGACCTGCACAAAACCTTCCTGTCCATCAAGTCCGCCGGCGGCAGGTGGAACAGAGATTCACACCACTTAGCTTAGGGCAAACCAGTCAGAAATCTTATATTTCCTAGTTTCATTGTATTAACTATAAAGTCTTTCATAACAATTCATTTTATTTACATACATATCTTTTTCTTTCCGCATTATAGGCCGTCTACATGTCCACCACAGTACCGCAGAATATAAAAGGTAGTAAAATCGCCGGACGACACACTCCAACAAGAAATAGTTTAAGGCACAGTCGCATGCTAGTTGTAAATAACAAATCATATCCAGGTAAGTGGCAAGGTGTTTGATCGTTTGCATAATAGTATATATATATAGTGCAATAACAAACCTAAAAAGCGAAATATTTTTATTGAATTCGAGACTCACTTTTTATCAATTTAATTTATAATATTAATGTTTCACGTTTATACTTGTATTATTAATTAATTTCTTTATTTATATATGCATGTGTTCCGAGGGTAATTAAGCTTGCGTGATCTTTATACACATTACTGCCATAATTGTCGATCAAATGTGTACATACATATATCCTCAATAACCTATTGCTTGATCTCATTAATCCTTTAATTACTACTTCGGTGACTCTATACTTTTTCATACTAACTGAAAATTAATTAGCTTTATTCCAACTGAATAAAATACATATACGAGGGTGGGTCGCTTTTATATGGCTTCGCTAGATGAAAACTCTGCAATAAAATAAAACAATAATAAAATAGAGTAAACAAGTGTGAACCTCCTTAATTCTTTTAAAACAAAATTACTTACTAATCACATAGTTCTTATAATTAAGTTCATGCTGCAACAACTCATACGTACATATGTACATATGTGCTGCATATGCATGGAAAAAACTATATAAGCTCATTGACTTTTAGTTGTAATTGCACCGCTGTATTGTAGCCAATTTGCTTCCGTAGTTGCTTAATAACTGGCAAAAGCAATCATCAATAAACAACAACAAATGCAATTTAGTTTTTATAATCTAACGTAATGTATGTAAGTATATAATGATGTAAGTTATAAACTAGTAGTGTAACTAAAAAGATTTTATCATAGTCGGTCTGTTAGGCCCCCACCCAAGTGAGCGCGGTTAGTAGAAAATAAACTTTTAAACAACAAACAACACATATTTCAAAGAAAAAAATATATTAAAACAAGTCCAAACAGATTTATAAAATGGTTCGTTCTTCGTACACAGCTTCTCAGCATCCGAATCCGTTGAATTTTAAATACCCGAATCTTGCCCGCTGGTTGCTCATACTGGAGATATTAGTTGGTATACTAATATCATTCCTAGCAATTTGGATATTCTGCTTGGCACCCAATACGGCCATACAATATAATCCCTACTGGAGCGGCTTGGTGGTAAGTAAAGAATTTTTATATTTGTGCATTTTTTATGATAAGATAATTTTATAAGATTGCCTTTGTGAAACAATTTCGACGCAATAATACTATATATGTAGGTAAGTGCTCGCAATTTCTCCATATAGGCATTAATTAAACATACATACATATATAGATACTCATGTAGTATGATTCTGTTATTTGATGAGTAAGAAGTGCACGGGCAACCCGTGTGCTAGATGAGGCAACCAATACATGTGGAGCCTAGGGTAATGGCAGAGAGAGTGGGAAGACTAAGGCTGACATCACCGCCATCTAGGAAATACGAGGGGTGAGGCAAGTTAAAAAACACGTGGGATCTTCCGATATCTACTACATCCGCTATGTAAAGGAGCGTTAATTCGGTGTTGAATATGTGGTGAGAGAGACTCGGTCACCGAGTACTGTAGTTTACCCCGGAAAACGAGCAGCTTTAACATATAATTAATTTTCGACCACGCTCCGACGGAAGAGAAGGAAGATGTGTCCAAGAACCTCGTCCCATGCTAGTAAAACTGTGCTTCGCTATATCAATGTCAGGGTAGGTATTCTTGGTCGAAACCGCCGGAAAATTCAGACTGAGGCTGATTGACTCCGCCGGAGCCCGAAACATGGCAGTATGCAGCACTATATTCCAGCTTAAGAAGGTCCATCATAAGTCGGTATCCTATTCTTCTTCTTCTTCTTCTTTATTGGCGCTGTAACCGGCTAATCGATTTTGGCCGAGTCCCAAGCAGCACGCCAGTCATTTAGAAAAACTATTAGAAAAACTAAAAAGAATGTTGTGATAGACGGAAGGCGACTCCTATTGTTTTAGACGTACGTTCACTGCAGTACACTGCGAGAGCCAAACATCGACTCGCACCACTATCTGTGCGTCCAGCAACACAAGAAAATCTTAACGTTGAAAAGCTGCAAACACTAAAGGCAGCCAGCCAATTAGGCACTCCCATACCTGCTCTCTTAAGGTTCTGATAAAGGACGAGAATAATTCCTATGAGAATAGAAATTCACTCTCATTCTCATCGTCTAATTAGTAATGAGAATGGGTAGTTCCTATTCTCACTAGAATTACTCCCATCGTTCACCTGAACCTTTAGAGCATCCTTCAACGAACCAATAAATCGAGTCAATGATACCACATCTTCCGCTCACTACGTACCGCCACCGATGAATTAGTTAGATTTCAATGAGCCCAAAAGAACAAATGGAATCCCGTCAAGAAGAAACAAGCCGGAATAAGTGAGTGCAGAGGGATTGAAGTGCTGGCTGACTTGAAAACGCCCAAAAATTTACAGGCCAGTGCCAATTACTGTAAAAACAAATACAGCGACCAAATGACCGATGTCTGGAACGTACTTTAATTGCGGGGGAACGCTTTTTCACCCTGCTGAATAGTAATATCACTGAAACCAGTACAGAAAATATACCCTACCCACTAGTCGAAGACGACGGTGTCGATATCCTGCAATTGGAATATGGCGAGGCAGGAATAACAATTTTATGGCTGAAAAACAACAAAACTGCTGGATGTGACGGCCGGCCAGCTGAGCTATTCACAAACGGCGGCGAAGAGTTTATATGGGCATACATCAACTCTTATACGGTATATGGTCGGATAAGCGAATGCCTGAAGACTGGAATATAAATGTACTCTGTCCAATTCAAAAGAAATTTGAACCTTCCATTGCGAAAACTACCGCCTTCTTAATATGGCACACGTATAACGTCATATCGTCACCGAACTGATTGGGCATTGTCAATGTCGCCTTAGGTTTGATAAATCCACCATAGAACCGGTATTCCCGGTATTCCACCATACGCCAAATCTTGGAAAAGACCCACGAGAAGAGGATCAAAACCAATGCGGCAGTGTAAATTACGTTGAGCAATACAACCAGCTCCGTCGGAAATGCGAAGGACCTCTCTGAGGCCAACGAGGTTTCCCTGTCGTGTGATTTCTTTAATATGATGTATAAAAATATAATAAGAGCTACTGAGCGAACCGCTTAGGGTAGCATTTTTTATAAGAGCGTACAATAACTGGCGAATGCCGATGCTATCAACATTATCGAACTCAGCAAACGTAACGTCTTTTCTGCCGTTTTAAAATTGGATATGGAAGCAAAGAAATTGGACTGGTGGTGAATGAGGGAAAAGCGAAGTATCTCCTATTATTAATCAATCAGTATATTCGCGCCGCGGTACTCATGTCACTGTTGACAGTTATAATTTCGAGAAAGTACACTAATTCGTTTATTTTTGAACCGGATTAAAATACAGCGGCTCTGCTGGCTCAGCTATGTCGTACGTACAGTCACAAACGCTCCAGCTGTGAAAGTATATAGCACGGATCATGATGATGGTGGCAGAGGAAGGCCTCCTCTATGATGAAAAGACCAGAGAGAGATGAACTTAGCTTTACTTGGCATTTTCAGTTAGCACTGAACAGAAACGGCTGGCGTGCTTTATTGGAATCTGCCAAAGTTGCTAGGCGATTAGAGTACCAATAAAGCTGAAGCGGCATAGTAGTAAGCGTGGCAGCTCGCCAATCTATATAATTATTCATATATATTTATTTTCACTGCACAGATGAAATCGGAGCCTATCTAATGCATTTTACAGGAGCTTATATGGAGATTTTTCACTGTGTGCTGCAGAAAAATCCAATCCAAACCAATTAGCATGTGGTCAATACCACACCATAAGTTTGGAAATTCTGTATTGTATAATTGTGGTTCATTGTAATTATTTACATTACGATGTCTCCGTCATTGGTTTCCCTGCTCAACACTCACTTCCGATTTGAATTATTCTGCTCCCTCTTCTTATTTGCTTCTGAAAACATTTATCGATTTGCATCAATAATAAAAACTGCAGCTACCCCCTCCACATAAAGTTATGTCAGTTGTTTAGACCAAGGGCACATAGATCCTTCGGAACTTGTGTTTTCCAGTGTGCTCGTGGGTACCCTTGCTTTTATAGTCTACTATTTAGGGCTACGACAATGGACCGGTGGGTCCACTCCTAGTCTCGTATGGCGTAAGCCACTACCTAATGGCCCGTAATAGTCTTTACAGGGAAGGAGATTTATTTTCTAATAAAACATAAAAGCAACCCATGTTATCTCTAGAAAACTATTTGGAAGTGGCAATTAGTATTCCTATAGCGTCCTTTTCCTTCTCATTTCGTCAATGGTCGATCTCTCCCTAAAACATACGGGTGTTTCCCCCCGGGCCCTGATTTTTCAGGGGCCCATATTTTTTTCGAAAATTTAGTTGGAATATAAAAATATCTAGCTAAGTTGATAAATTTGATTAAGGTAAACAATTTTTTTGGGGGTAGGGGGGCGAATTTTCTCTTGACGGTCCTGCCTATGAGTCAAGTATCCTAACGAAAGCAGTTCTTTGGTGGAATGCTGAACAAACTTCGCGAAACGTCCTGAAGATTTCCCAACAGAGCACTGAAACCTCGAAAATAAGCATAAATGAAAGGAATATTTTATCTTAACTAAACTAAACTAAACAACCAGACTAGACTTTCTTTGTTCTTACAACACACTGCTGCAAAAAACCTACAATATTCACGCAGAAGTCCGTTACTCGGTTGGTAGAGTTATATCTAAACCAGGTTGGCTGTAAGAACCGGATGATATGTATACGAAAATTTTAAAGAGTTGGGGGTTAGAGCGTCTATTAGATCCTACATGATTTTCTAGCACATGCACACTTCCCAACTCCTTATTAAAAAAAAATAAATTTTAAGTAGCAAAAATTTATTTTTTATTTATTTTCTCTTCCTTCTCCACAGCTCCTGCTTGCTGGCATTCTTGGACTTGTGCTTGTACGCTATCAGCGTATAAAACGCCACAAAGTGCGCGAGAATTGTTTTAAATTTTTACGCACCGATTCATATTTGCTAGCGATCTTGGCCGTCTTGCTTTGCTGTGTGGCATTCTTCTGTGCCGCTCTACATTACGCGCGTCTCTGCGCCAACGATACACACTGCGCGCCGACAAACATTCTATTGGAGCAAGGATCCTGCACATGCAATTTCAATGTGAATGAGGAAATGACGCCGCCACCGCCGCTGACGAATAGCAGTGCGTCACAAGTGGCAAATGGCTTGCTGGACGAAGAAGTGGTGCCTGAAAATTTCAGTGACCAAAGCTATAAAGTGGAATATCGGTAAGTGTGTTGAAATTATTCAATATTAAATATGTGATTCGATTTTATTTATACGTATGTGTATATGCCACCTTATAGGGATCTAAGCTGCAAGGAAGTGAGCGGCGAATGGATAACGATTCTCATTATATCTACTGCGCTTAACTCAGTCGGTTTTCTGCTCGCGCTCGCGTATGCTGTGCTGCTCCTTTGCTGGCGCCACACCGCCAAACGCCCATTCTATACGTCCGTCCAGACCACCAGTACCTTTTAGCTGAAGAAGTGCCGCGTTCAAATACACACTTATGTATACATAATTATATATAGGCACACACACACGCACATACCTGTAGTATATTTAATCGTAGAAATGTATCATACTTGCAATACATATTTATAAATATGTAACTTTTAGTTCTCTGATTTTTTTTGTTTATAGAGGTGAAATAATTTAGTATAAATACATACACACATAGGGCGGTGGCGCTTTGTACTTAAATCGCTTTTGAAAAAAAGTTTTTAACATTTTAACTTTCACTTTGTAATAGTAATGCAGTTGTTAGCATTTTTAAAATTCACTTATTTATTAAAGTATGATATATTTATTAAAAATTTTTAATAATACACTTATGCTTATAAAAAATAATTACTTTTATTTATACACAACATTTTATGTAGTATTTTAAAATTGATTATCCACTAAACCTACAATGACTTTGATACAAAACATTTGACATTTTTGCTTACCTAACATATAACTCTACATACGAGTCTAATGAAAATGTATTAAAACAATTGTAAAATTTTCGAAAATGTTTTATGTACATACATATGTACTATTTAACAATGCAATATATGGCAAGTATAATATGATACCAACCATTTTGATATTAAAAACTAAAACTAATAAAATGAAATGCAAATTGAAATGCTCAATAAATTGATCATGATGCTCACATACTAATTGATGGTATAATTACTTCACTAATATATAATTCTCTAACGAAGTGTATATGTGTTTAATCTAGCTATATGTACTTATGTAAGAAACCGATATTTCACTTCATTATGATTTCCGCCGGTGGCAGTATGCTATCGCCATATAAACTATACCATATGCTAGAGTACCATATTGTGCGATCAACCCACTCGCTGCCAGCCAGCACATGTCCTATGAAGGGTGAATCGCGTGATCTGAAAGCAAAAAAAAAAACAGAAAATAGTTTTTGTCAGTATTTGGATATTCAATAAGTTCTATAATTTTCTTAAAAATAACACTATACGGCAAATCAACTTCTTTTCTGGATATTGGACCAAACCAATTTTTTTTAGGAGATTGAGTCATAAGTAAAAAAATAATTTCTCCGTTTTTCGAAGTTAGCCTCCGAAATCGAGATATAGGCCTTCGAATTTCGAAATTGGCCTTTGGTAAAACAATATTCTTAATTATTGTAGGTAAATAACTATAAAAGTAAAAATATGGGGTTCGTCCGCCTTTTCCTGTTATTTAATGTTCGAAAAATTAAAAACCTGATATTTCAAAAACTTTCGAAACGATATAAAAAAACAACGTTCCACTCCGAAGGGCCTGGGTTCAAGCCCTGGTCAAAGCAACATCGCAAAAAAATTTAGAAAAAAGGTTTTTTCTTGACAGCGGTCTCCACTTGGCAGGCAATGGCAATCCTCCTAGTGTATTTCTGCCATGAAAAAGCTTCTCATAAAAATATTATCGCCGTTCGGAGTCGGCGTAAAACTGTAGGTCCCTCCCCTTTGTGTGACAACATCAAGGCGCACGCCACAAATTGGAGGAGAAGCTCGGCCAAACACTAACATATGGGCGTTTCCACTAGAATGTCAACCGCGAAGAAAAAAACCAAAGTCATGTATCTAACGTATTTATGGGCAAATTTGACTGATGTTTGTAATATATGCTGGCTATGTAAGCAGAAAAATTTTTGCTAAAAATGGTCTTGCTAGGTGGCGCCAGTGTTAAGAGATTTGGTCCGATTTGGCTCAATTTTGGTATGTGTAGTTGCAACATCGTAAGTCATAGATTTCCAAAAATTGACCCGCTAGGTGGCGCTGAAGTCAAAATGAGAAGTATATTTTACATAAAATTCATGTTTTTTTGCGTTGAAAATTCGTTTAAAAGCAATATTAACAAAAACATAATGATGGAAAAAAATGTCGCGTACGTTATGTTTGTTTTTTAAATATAAAACTAACCAGCGATAATTTCTTTTTAAATATGAGAGGATTGTATAGGTACACTATTTAGCTTAGTTTAGGAATTTTTAAAGAAAAGAAAAACTCAGACGATTTGCAGACTTTCGCATATATGTATATTAGACCGTATCGAAAAAAAAAATTCGCCGTACACCCCCTCATATGAATTGTTTTTGAAAAGCATTTGAACACTTTTTAAGCAAAAAAGAAGACAACCCATCAATGTCTTTTTTCGAAGAAGATTGTAGGGAGGAGATACCATTAATAATTTCTAGTTCAGATACCGACAGCGATCCGAAATCTAAGGATTTCGGCGCCCCACCACAAAACGGATTATCAATATTTTCTGGGTCAACAACAAAGTTAGATTTGAAATAATCAGCAAAAAGGTTTACCGAGTCAACCAAACTATTTGAACAAGTGCCATTAAGTTTCACACAGGTTGGAATATTAGAGCTACCCTTTTTCGAGCGGACGTAATTCCAGAAAAATTTAGGGTTTTCTTTTAACTCTTCCTCGTATCGAGAAATATATTTATTGTACAAGAATTTATCAAGTACATTGAACTGAGTCATATAATATATATATTTATCTTTAAAGTAAATATTATTGGTTGCTTTAAATAATTTAAAATATTTGTTCCTTTGATTTTTCAACTTTTTTAGCTTCGTAGTGTACCAGGGCAGTTTATGTATTTTAACAGGAAGAAGAGAGAGATTCCTACTAAATATGTCAAATAACTTAAGCAAAAAA
>JAPVRG010223832.1:0-14204 GCA_029783565.1 Rhagoletis cerasi | reverse complement strand
GAGTCTGATAAAGCAAACCAATCGTTGCTTTTTCGCAAAGCCAGTAGAGCCGCTGTATTTTAATTGTTTGCGATATTTCGATATGTCGTTGTTAAGCTCATACATCTCTCATCGATTCCCAGTCTGCGTCATACCCATTTGACGATGAGTAAACTACAAATGATCTGCTCACTGTCTGGTAATTTCGCTTCACGGTTACTCTTTCTCGCCAACTCGTCAGCCATGAAGTCGTAAAAGAGTTCGGCGCATAGAAAATGTGTGTGAAGCACTGATCTGTGCAGACGCTGACGAAGTCAAAAATTTCAAAATTTGCGTCTGGTTTCCATGACCGTGACTGCAGCCCTTGCTGAGGCAATTTTGCCTGCAATTTCATTATGTTCAGGCCCTTGTATGTACGCGCTCCATCCGCCTAACTAGTGAAGCTCCTCTCTAGCGATTTCCACCAGACGTTAACTGCATAAGACATAATAGGCGTGATGTCCCTTGTCTGTGGGCTGTCCATCGTGCACGAAAAAATTCGATATTTTTAGCGAATCACTCGAATAACACCTCTTATCAGAATCCAAGAATTACAGGCTCTTGTCGTTTAACTTTACTATGGAGGTGCGCACAGACTCATGACAGGTGGATGCGAGCTGCGTCTGATTTATCTTTTGTAGCGATGCATTATCCTCATCCCGATTTCCGCTACAAACTTCCTCCCATATCCGCTTAGAGTTAGTTTTTCAACTGTCGCTGGAGTAGCATTTGACTTCACTGGTCGCTGTATTGTCTTTTATTGCTTCAACATACTACTTCGTGTATCCTCATTGGGCTTACCATTCACATACTAACCTAAAAATCACTTGGTCACTTATTACAAGTACTCGCATATGCATAACTTTTTAGCAATCTTCACTCGTTTGCCACTTTTAGCAGCAGCTACTAATAGCCGCACCACTTTCATGATCCCTAAAAGAAAAATTACATGGATTTTTTAATGCAAAAATTTACATTTGCAAACAGTTTTGTACTCTTACAGCTAATTAATTTCCCTCCTTGCCATTTAAAGCTTTTTTAATTGCTTTGACAGCCCGCAACTGCTAATTCATCATCAAAATAAGTGCAAGCCAACGATGCCAAACATACCAATTGGAATCTACACGATTTCTCCATTATTGGATATGCCAATGGCGCCGGTGGATAAGCCAAAGCGGCTATAAGCACCACGGGCATAGCCATCAGAATTGCAACCACAGCCACTACAACTCCAACCACATCCACATTATGGAGCAGCTCACTTTGCCAGCGCTCCGTCAAACTGCTGCCGCATACAGGCGTTCCTGGTAGTTGGCACACTGGCATTCCGCATATGTCAAGGGAATTTTTGGCATTTCGATACACCAGCGCAATCATATCTGTACGCGCATTGCTAGTTACCAGCTACAGCGGACCGACTGTCCCTGCAATGAATTCATTTTTTCAGATTTTTGCGCGCCTTATACGCGCATGCGCTCATGCTGCGCTGCAACAAATTACATGTTACCCGACTTTTGGTTTGGTGGTTCACATGCTGCGGTGCGTGCTGCTGCAACTTGCTTGTTTTTGGTTATCCTACTCGTTGGCTATTATGTATGCTACATGTTAGAGGTCTGCATAAATTGTTTTGAAAGGGTGTCCTAAACATTTGCTTTGTTCGCTATGTATGTATGTGACTCGCTTCACTTACAGCTTTCAAATACTGCACAATTGTAGTGTATGCCTATGTTAATTAAGCTCACCAACAGTTTACCCAACTATTCTTAATTTTGAATTCTTCAATTAAAAAGAGCTTATTTGTAAGATAAAGTAAAAAAAAATAACTAAAATTCGATATCATAATAAATGACGTTGCCATCTATTTTACAAAAAAAAAGCATTTAAGTAAATAAGTTAAAAATGTACAATGTTAGTATCTTAAGAATTATTTAAGAAGAATTAAATCAACATATCTAAGTACTAAAGAGAGTTGCCACCCATCTCAAAATTAAAATAAATTAAATTATCCAAGAAAGTTAGCCTTACAATATTGCTAACACGCAAAGAAGTTAATATGAAAAAAGTTAAACCACACATATTCGTAGGGTCTTAAGATTGAAATGAATTGAGGACGTAGTACGTTTGAAAAAGTATTCAACATGGTTAACGACTAAAAAAAGTATATAAAAGCATATAAAAAAAGTTTCATACTTTATACAAAATTTAGAAAAATTCGACAAATTTTCGCTAAAACTTCGAACTTTCTAATCTGAATTTCTAAAACATTTTTGGGTATGCAGTTTTACAGCACATACAATTTTGGTTACGAAAGTGGCTAAAGATTCGCATTAATTTTTTATTTTTTTTTCCTTGCTGACGGCCTACCTATTATTGATTTTAATAGGTCTACCTACTATCTGTCTGAGTTAAATAGATAAGCAAAGCAAAATCTTACAATATTGCTAACTCATGAAAAATATGTTAGGAAAATTTTAAGCAAAACAATTTTGTTAGATAAATTAAAAAAATCTTACAAATCCTGGATGATCTTTTAATATGAACAAAACACTTCGAAAAAACGTAAAATTCATGTTCTGAAAATACCAAAAATTTACACTTAAATAAATTTATAAATCTCGCAAATTCAAATTCCATATGATCCCACAGAAAACCAAAGAAAATTCTTAAGACTTCAGAAAATTCTGAAAATACCGAACAATTCTAATTAGTATTTAAAAATTCCTATAAGTCCAGAAAAATTCTGAAAACTGTAAATAATTCCCAAAAAGTCAGCGAAATTTTAGAAACGTGTGTATTAAAAATTTTTTAGAATATCGAAAATTTATAATTAGCGTTACAAAATTTCTTAAAGGCCGGAAAAATTCTTAAAAGTGTAATAAGTCACCAAAAAGTCTCCGAAATTTCAGAAAAGTGTCATTTAAAACATTTTTGAAATACCGAAAATGTTTGATTAACGTTAAAATTCCTTACAGCCCGAAAATTTCAGGAAAGTACAATTAGATCGCAAAAAGTCACTAAAATATCAGAAAAGTGTAATTTAAAAAACTTTTTAAATATTTTATATCTTGAAAATATCGAGAATCTATAACTCTCACTAGAAAAATTCTAAAGTCCTGCAAAAATTCTGTAAAGTATAATTAGATCACAAAAAGTTTTCAAAATTTCAGAAAAGTTACATACATTAAAAAAATATTTAAGCACCGAATATGTTTAGTTGGTGTTAAAAAATTCCAGAAAGCCCCAAAAACTTCTGAGAATTATAACAAAAAGTATCCCAAACTTCATAAAATGTTATTTGAAAAATTTTCTAAACATCGAAATTTTGTAATTAGTGTTTAGAATTCCTAAGAGCCCGGAAAATTCTGAAAATTTTAATTAGATCCAAAAAAGTCTCCAAAATTTCAGAAACTTTTTGAAAAAACTTAAAACCGAAAATTTATAATTAGCGTTAAAAAATTACTAAGAGCCGGCAAAAGTTCTGAAAAGTTGGAACCAAAAATTTTGTAAAATTTCAGAAATTTCATTTAAGAAATTTTTAAATAACGAAAATTTACAATTAGCGTTAAGAAATTCTTAATAGCCCGGAAAAATTCTGAAAAGTTTAATTAGAGCCCTAAACGTCTCCAAAATTTCAGAAAAGTGTCATTTTTTAAAAGCCGGGAATTTATGAGCATTAAAAAATTCCTAAGAACTCGAAAAAAATTCTGGAAAGTGTAATTAGATACCAAAAAGTCTCAAAAATTTAAGAAAAGTGTAATTAAAAAAATTTTTGAGATACGGAAAATGAAGCCACAAAAATTTCCGAAAAGTGTAATTAGGTTCTTAAAAGTCTACAAAATTTCCTAAAAGTGTTATATAAAAAAAACATGTGATATCGAAAGCTTATAAGTAGCGTCTAAAAATGTTTATAAGCCCAGAAAAATTCTGAAAAGTATGATTAGATCCCAAAAAGCCTTCACAGCATCCGAAAAGTGTCGTTAGATCTAAAAAATCCAAAAATCCAAAAATCTTTAAATGTTCCAAAAGATCATGAAAATCCTGAAAAAACCCCTAAATTCCAATTACTTTCAATAGACTCCGAAATAAAAGTTTTTTAAAATCTAAAATAATTCCGAAAATATACCAGAGAGAGCACTGAGTTTCACTTCATATTTTGTCATGTTCATTTACTATGTTACTTACTTTACTATAATGTACCATAAATCACCGGCAACAGGTAAAAGCATTAAGGCAGCTCTCTATTGCATATAAGGCTAGGTTAAAGCGCATTCCATGCAATACTCTGAGCTTTTTTTTACAGTATTATTTACTTTTTTTTTGGTTTTGAGCTGCCGGTTTTTGTGTATCTAGGAAAAAAACGCTATAGCCACATGCTGCCACCATCTATCCATAGCTGGCTTGCGAGTACTTTTCTGGCATGGTGCCACTGTTTTTTTACGCGATGCTCTAATCAAAGTTGGATTTAAAATTGCTAATATACAGCGGGATATTGATAATTTTTTTCTTGGCGCGTGTGTGAATATGGCTACTGCGCTACACCATCCACTTTATGCTGGCACTTTTCATATGAAAATGTTTTCTTTTTTTTTGTTGTTATCGATTTTTTATTTAATTAATCGCAAGCGTGCAACTTGTCATTTGCCGCTGACTGATGATAAAATAAAAAAATTTAGGAAAAAAACATTTTGACAGTTGACAGTTACAATTAGATACATGCACGTTTGCAATAGCCGATTTGTCATTTTCATGTTGATTCCTTTGGCGCTTGGGAGCCAATAAAAAATAAACGCTCAACTCAATTCCAATTTAAAATTCAAATATCAAACTTCGACTTCATCGTGGAGATATGAACACAAATCTATTTAATTTGACACGCTTCAACGGCAGAGCGGCGCTTCGCATTCAGCTTTTACAGCTCCTCAGCACTGCCTGCATAAACACCCCACCGACACACCACCTCCAACTTCTCCATTGAGCCAAACGCCAGCTCCGTTGAGGCTGCCATCCAACCTGGTTGCTAAAGTCTCAATCACAACAACCAAATGCCCGTTGCGTCCACTCGACGTCTAACAAAGTTGGCAGCTTTGAACTTAATTTTTCTTGTTTTTCTTCATCCTTTTTTGGCTTTAAAACTTTTGCCACTCATTTCACTTGCAAATCTGAATCAAAGATTTTGATCTTTATCAATTTTGATTAACTCTTTGCCACTGCTGTTGTCTTGTCTTGTTGTTGTAGCAAGTGCAATGCCGTCATCACTCCTTTTCCTTCTTTTTTCGATCTTTTTCTCAAAAATGCAATTCCTACTAACATCGGCTGGTTGTACTATTTTTTTTTCCTACTTTATTGATCGTTCATTGCAGTCTGCCATGAAATTCACCTGAATTCATGCATCCGGCTGTGGTGGCTGCTACTGCGACTACTGCGACTACTGCATGTATGGCCACTTTGGCAAGTTATTTAATTACAAAAATACCTGTGATTAAATTTAATATTGGTTATTTTATACTTCAAAGCGTTTTGTGCATTTCAATGAACTGTTAAAGTGGAAGATTTAAAACTTGTGTGTAAATGTTAACTTCATACGTATCTACGTATATTTTATTGAATGAAAAAAAATTGTACATGTAAGCAAATGCATAAGCTCTAGGTATGGCCTTAGGAAGCAAAAAAAAAAATCTCGTGTTTAGACGCCTTTGCCTCTGTACGCCCGAGGCTAAGAGGCAACAGAATTCGTTTGACCCACACCGATAATGCGGTGCGATGAATGTGGGTTGAACTACGTTGCAGGCATTCTCTGTTGATTTATTAAACGTAATTTTCTCTCGGTGGATGTAATTTATTGCATATCGATGCAACGTCGGGTGCTGTGGTTGTGCGATCTCGTCCGTAAGTTTATACAGATGTCTTCTTATGTGCCTAAAAGGTGGCTCTGCGCACAGCGCAAGCGTCTGCTTGGATGCTCCATCCGGTAGCTGAAATTGCTTGCTGAGCATGGGTTTATGCTTATTGACGGGGAGCATTGAGACCTCGCTAAACCGGTGGTGTGCAGGCGACAACAGATGCCATCCATTACTTGCCCATTCCCGACCAAGGGCCGTTGTTTCAGCGATCTGAACATATTATATTCGTCGGGCAATCGTTTTTCCCCTATGCGAAATTCCGCCAGTTGTTCATCCTACGTTTAGGATGGTCCTTCTGCATTTGATCCGTCCATCCATGGTATGGCACTCTGTAAAAATCTGATGACAGTGATTAAAATTAAATTTAAAAAAAAGTAAAAATCATTTTTAGGTAAAATAAGAACCATTTTTAAGAGACATCAATGCACAACTTTCTAAAATTAGTAACATCGATATTAGACCGTATCGAAAAAAAGTTCGCCGTACACCCCCTCATATGAAGTGATTTTGAAAAGCATTTAAAAAAAGAATACAAAATTTTTTTTTGGGCAATCCTAGTAGTCGCCCAGTTACATTTTTCTTCACATCTTCGGCATTTATAGTCTGATTTTTAAGTCTGATACACCAATTTTTTTGCCTCGAGGAGGGGAAGTTCCATGACCTCAGGTGCTCCATAAACAAACCAAAAAAAAAAACACAAAAAGTTGGATTTCTCCATATGGTTTATTTTTAAGTGTTTTATTTCGGGTTCTACTGAACTAATCGAAAAATTTTTTACGGTTTTAATTAACTGTCATTAGGGCGGTACGTTAGGGTGGTAGCAACTAAGATCTGGTGGGTAAATACCCCAATGGAGCACATGAGGTCAATGAACTTCCGAAGGAAAAACCCCCTCCCTCGAAGCAAAAACATTGGTGTATCACACTTTAAAATCCGACTATAAATGCCGAAGATATGAAGAAAAATTTAATTGGGCGATCACTGAATGACTTTTAAAAACACTTCATATGGAGGGTGTACGGTGAACTTTTTTTATTTCGCCTGTAAGGCGAGACGCTCTAATCGATATATTGCCTCAGGCTTTTCTGAAATCGGCGCTTGAATTGTTGGCCGCGAAAACCACTTCTGTTTTTGTCCCGTGCGAATGCTTTGATTTTTTGCAGTTATCTTCAAAACAAAAAGTTGCCCAAAATCAATCAGCTTTAGCACCAATTATAGAGCTAACTAAGAGTTATAAGTTAAGCCTATTGTCAAAATAAAAATAAACGTTTTAGATGACGCGTTTTTTTAAGTTTGAATATGTACGATGGTGACGTTTGACATGCTGGAAATGCCCATACGTACAACACCATGGCTGGCTTACAAGCCACGATATATCGGCCAAATTGATTTACATATGTGCGATATATAGAACTTTTGAGCTCGTGGCATTTGAACAAGATACCGAGCCCTAAATGCAAAAAAAGTAAGCGACCTTTTTTTCAAATTTTTTTTGCTGCAGAAATGCTCCTAGAGCATCAAGATGCTTTTCTGCATTTGAAAAAAATTCGGTTAGGGTCGGATATCGTTAATTTTTATTTAATGAGTAGCACATTTTTTTGTAACCAACAAGTTTTATAAAAAAGTGAATGGAAGCTAAAACTTAAATTACATTGAAAGCGACGAATCACGAGCCACAGATGTCAAATTATTTTAACACGTACTCTTATTTAGATAATTGTTTTGGCGGCAACAGATTAGATATATTTCTATTTTTCGGGCGACAGATAAGATTCTTCCTCTTTTTCCTCGCTATCAACAAATCGTTTAGATAATTGAAGATAAGGGTTTGGCAGCTTTGGCCCGTGGCCCGCTGTTTTCAATGTGTATCAACTCTAAGAATGAATATTGAATTTTGTAATTTGGAGAAATCTTTGCCGCTAAAATGACGTTGTAAGATGGTAAATAGCAAAGTTTACACCCAACTCTGGTACAAATGAATTTTCAATTAAAAGGTATGAGAAAATGCAAATATATAAAAAATTATTTTATTTTATTTTTTAAAAATCTTTATTTAGAAAAGATAAAATATCTCTCGAAAATCATAAACGCATTTTGGCACGTGATGACGTTCCAAAAAAATGCTTAAATCTTCAAAGATGGCAAAAAAACTTGAACGATATATCGTTTGCTAGATCGCTTAGCATTCACAAATATTTGCAGCATATTCAAGTTAAATGCTTTCGACTCAACAATTTCTTTTCGTGTAAGCATTTTAATTTAACTATTAAAATTAATCCCTCTTAACACTTCATAATACACCAGTCGAGACTGCAAAATCGAGTTGACATGCCACAAGCGCTTTTCGTGACTTCTTGTTGTGCATGCAACAAACGCAATACGAACAACAGCAACAACAACAATGGCAACACCAACTCACATGCATAAGTAGGTAAGAAAACTGTGGCATGCAGCCAGTTTATTTATAAATTGTTAACATTTTTTACAAAAATCGATTTTTCGACAAGGCGACTGACCTCAATCGCCTGCAAGAAAAAATTAGTCTAATAATTTGGAGAATTTTAAGTAAAAAAATTAAAAAAAAAAAAGGAATAATTAAAATTAAAACTGATTCGCATATGCATGACAGAAAGTTGAAAATTTATGCAAAGGTGCTGAACTCATTGTATAAAAAGTAATTATTATTCAAGCTTAACAATAGCAAAGTGACAGTTAAAAAAGCAAGGCATTTTTTTTAATAAATTCAGCTTTCGCACTTCGTATTAGATATCTAGCATATGTGCATATGTATGTAAGTACATAATTTTACAATCTTTAATTCGTAAATCGGCTTTGAAATTTTTGATTTATTTGCGCTTTGAAAGACCATAACAAATCTCCAATTCGGCAGTGTTTTGATTTATATTCAATTAAAATGCGATCCATTTGAAAAGGTACATACATATACACATATATATATGTATATATACATACCTACATTACGCAGCAACAACAACAAAGAACTTAACACTAAAATTGACATCTAAATTAACAGTTAATCTGGTGAGTAGTCACTCGTGCGAAGGCGAGCGCGCAGACCAGACAGTTGGTGGGCAACTGGACAGTTGGACATTCAAACTGATTGGTAGGGTGAGCTGGAAGAGTGGTGGCAGCAAGTGGCGGTTATGGGCACACTTTTTTCATAAAATTACGTATATAATATACATATACATATATACATACAAATATATGTACGGTGACTCCCAGAAGTATTTTGCATTGATTTGTTTTACGATATTTGAAATGTTTTTCATAGTAAATTTTTTTGTTAATTTTTTATAAAAATGTAGCTTATTACACAATTAAAACCATGTAAATCAAAACTTCAATCTTTGTAGAAAAATAGGGAAAATTCAGCAAATTTTCATCATAGTTTCAAACTTTTTAATCAGATTTTTAACAATAAATTTGAGTATGCAGTTTTAAAGCTCATTAAATTTTAGTATCACAAACTGCAAATTTCAAGTCGCTGAAAAATTCCGTTGATTTCTGATAATTTTTTTTGCTGACGGTGTTGAGCATTTTCCTCCATACAACGATTTTTTTTGTAATGAAAATCTTATTAAAAAGTTTGAAATTTTGATGAAAATTTGTTTTAATTGACACGATTTTAGTTGCATAATAAGCCATATTTTTATAAAAAATTTACGAAAAAATTTACCATGAAAAATATTTTAAATATCGCAAAACAAATGAATGCAAAATACTTCTGTGAGCCACTGTATACATGTTGATATGTATGCATGTATATCTTAAAAATTATGAAATTTTGTGTGCATATTTATAGCCAAAATTCGACAGCTATATGACATGCAGCACTTCGATTTGGGCCCACTCATTGCCACACGCGCGTACCCCTCCATCAACACCACCACTACCACCCGTCCGTTGTTGCCACAATTGACATGTGTGCTGTTGCAATACATAGCCAGCCGAGCAGCAACAGCAGGCAACATTTTTGTGTATTTTGTCGTGTGTAGCTCGTAAATATACCAAAAGTGTCATGTAGCAACTGACCGGTGGGACAAGTAAGCGGCCAGCCAGAAATGCACACATCCACACAAGCACCAGTTCACTTGAACTGCCTCCACCAAAACTTTGTGGCACGCACGTGGCGATTAGTTGCTAAGCGTATTTGCCACAGTATAAACCAAAAAACTAAATTCAGACCTCAGCCGTTTCCATTGCTTGCTATCGCTGTTGGTCGCAATCCAATTGCAGCGTTGCGTTAAGTTGCGTCGCCTTCTTGACAGGAGTCGTTGTTACACACGCATGAAATGCTGGTCAAATTCAATTTATTTTTCTATCTATTTGCTTACCTCTCCGTGTGTTTGTAAATAATTTGTGCAAAATTTGTTCAAATGAATTAGATGAGGTTTTCTGATAAGCATTTTTAGTTCAGAAAAAAATATTTACATATGTACATACACATATATATGTATATGTACATCTTAGCAACTAATTGTAAATTTAGTGTTTACACTCTTTACATAAGTAGGTTGGTAAAAAAATCAAAAAAAATTAAAAAAAAACTTTACGTTCGAACGAAACCCGCATGTAACGATAAATGTGATGGCATCGATAAATATACATATATCAACGACCAAATTATAGCTATAACTATAGAAAAACAATTGATTACGATATCAAAAGGAATAATAAAATAAATGTAACGATAAATTTATCGATAACGTCAATAGTACATACGTGTTAACGAGGACAATGTACAGGTACTTGAGTACAAAAATTAAAAAGATTTTGAATTCCAACAAAATCTTTAAGAAACAGCGACATCGAAAATAAGTCGATACCTATAACCACAGAAGAAAACAAAAACGATAACGACTACTATATAAAAATTAATAACTATATAATTAAAAACAAAAAATTGCAATGTTAAAGTTATCGATAATCGATCATTATGTATATCGATAACAATGCATAAATCCACTAGGAAAAATTCAACATTGAAGAAATCCTTAAGAAACGTAAACCATAGTGACATCAAAAAATTCGACAACGATATCAAAACTAACAATAGACAATTCCAACGATAAGGTTATTGGTACAATAAGTAACAGTAGCAATAATATTGAATACGTATGTTAATAAACTAAATTTAAGAATATATAAATCCTTACGAAACGATAACTATGAGGTCATTGGTAAATATATCGATGACAGTAGCGAATACGAATCGATAAAAATTACGCCATCGATTATATTTCGATGACTATCAAGAAAACGATAACTACAGCTATAACTATAAAAAATTAGTATTATCAATAACGATAAAATTATCGATATTATTAATAGTAGGGTCGATAGCAATACAAGAGTTTATTAGTTATAACAAGTAAGGGCAGCACTGTCTTCGGCTATGCCGAAGGCTTCATACCTTTCATGAACATCAAACAACTTAACTTCAACCTTGATTTCTTTAGTAGCTACACATTACTTATATTAAATTGATGTACACTGTCAACTACACAGATGGTGGAGTTATACCGCAAAAACTTATATCTGAACATTCCTTATAGATCACCGATCTTGATGATTTTCTCCGTAGACCTTGTATGATCAATTAGTAAGTAGCTCACGAAATTGTTCGGGTTTATATCTGAACAATCAGTTGAATGGGAGCTATAAGTTATAGCGATCTTTATCATTTTCACTATAAGCTCTCCATTGGTAATATGTGAAAAAACTACGAAATTTCAAGTTCCTAGCTGCACAAATAAAGGAGTTATAACGGAAAATCTCATATCTGAACAATCAGTTGTATGGGAGCTGTATGTTATAGTGATCCGATTTTACCGGTTCCGACAAATGATTAATACATTATCAAAACACATCACTCACCAAATTTCATCTCTCGAAAACTGAGGGACTAGATTGTATACAAACAGACGGACAGACGGACATGGTTAAATCGACTCAGCTCGACTTTCTGATCATATAAGTATACATTTTGATGGGTCTATCTCTTCTTATTCTGGTACTTACAAACATCGGACCAAAGTTATGATACCATTTCATGCTCATGAAAGCTATAAAAAATAGAAAAAGCCATTTGGATTCATATCAAATCCTTACGAAACGATAATCATCATGGCAACGATAAGTATATCGACAGCTTTAACATAACAATAACAATAACAAAGCTAACAACCAAATCATAACGGTATAATTTTCCGTATAAACAATGATATTACTGATACAAATCCAAGTCCTAGTCTAAGCAAGTCCTTAACGATAACGTTAACGATGAGGCCACAAATGAACTGTTATAGGAAAAACTGGACGTAAATCTTTGGTAATCTAAGAACTGGACATAAATTTTGGTAATTTAAAAAACGGACATAAATTTTTGGTCATTTAAAATGCACCTAAATTTTTGGTTGATATTTAAAAATTTAACATTATTTTTGGTCATTTAAAAGTTACACATTTATGTGTGTCATTTCAGGATTGGACATAAATTGTTTGTCATTTAATAACTGCACACTAATTTTTGGTCATACGTTCGGTCGTACGTTTTGGATGATTACAAACTGGACATATTTTTTGCTCATTTGAAAATTGGAGATACATCCTTAATGGACATTAGTTTTTGGGAATTTAAAAAATGCACATAGCTTTTTAATCATAAATGTTTAGCAATTTAAAATTTGGACAGAGATTTTTGGTCCTTAAAAAAATTTGTCATAAATTTTTGGTCACTAAATCAGACTATGATTTAGGTCACTTAAAAGCTGGACATAATTTGTTTTTTATTTAAAAATTAGGCTTATATTTTTGGTCACTATAAAATGCACATACTTTCTGGTCACTTAAAAGTGGATATAATCCTTAGGGCATTTCAAAATGGGATATTAATTTCTGGTTACTTAAAACTAAAAACAAATGTTTTACAATTTAAAATCCGGGCATAATTTGTTTATAATTACATAAATTTTAAGGTGGTCCGAAAAAAAAGTAAAGTCGGGTTTTTATTGAAAACAAAAAATATTTAAAGTGTGCTCAAAGCGCTAAAAATTTCTCATGTATTTTAAATGGGGGAACAAAATTCGTAGAAATGATATAGAATGCTTGAAAATCTATATTTTAAAATCGGCAAACTCTGTTTCTTTCAGGAGACTTCACAAAATAATGCCCAATCGTTTATTTAACCATTTTTTAATATTAACTATTTTTTGTGGGTCGTCCAAAAACCCCAAAAAATGCAATGGCACCTATTGCCTAAATCTCACAATTACATAAACGAGCAAAGTACTGTTAGTCATACTAGATCCTAAGCTAAGTTTGAAAGAAAGAGCGAAGACGTAGGGTCTTAACTTTTTATCTTATGTTACAGTTTCCATAGTGTCTTTAGTATTCGAACTCACGACCTCGCGGTTCGCTTAATCCGCATTACTGCCGTCTGCCAGGGTACAAATTTGATCGGATCAACAGCGCCCTTAATCCAAATTAACGTAACCGTCTGTTTATGCTATAAGTATGTCACTGCTCCGAATTGGCGAGGGCACGTCAACATTTGCGGCTGAAATGAGTACAGCTACCATCTTTAATTTTGTGGTCTCCATCAGAACGATGAATTGGTTTCAGTGCTAGGGAAAGAAAGAATATAAGGAGCCTCTATTACAGTATCACAATAGGCTCATGGCGACCTATATAAGTGTGCCGCCTTCCAGCGGTGGTCATGGACACCCACGATAACCAAACCTAATCCATTCGACAAAATTAGAAAAGCGAGGTTTTCTAGTAGCCTTTAAATCTGATATTTTATGTCAATATGCTGTCCGGTGTTGATTTTTTACTCTTTTTAATTTTGAATGAAATGTTTAGAGTTTAAGGCCCTCTAATTAGTTCCCCTTTGATTCTAAGTCTTAGAAGGGGCACATTCACATGAAATAATAATGCCACAGTCCTTTAACTTTACTTCAGACAAGCACTGGCACTGATACTTAGGTACATATCTCATTTGAGGTATATAAATTTAAATTTTGACACGTCAAAATTTTAACCTGAATTTGTAATATATACACTGTTAGAAATATTGGAATATTTTTTAGACCTTACTTCGGTTTAAAGCAAATTTTACACTTTTAAGGTTTTAATTTGAAATTTAAGGAAGTTTACTGCAAAAAGTACATTTTCAAGGTATAAGTTTTAAACTTTCACTATACTAAAGAAAAATTAATTCTCCAAAGGTGTAAATTTTAGGCTTTCTTTGCTCTAACAATC